>OU696574.1:2312500-2315000 GCA_916048095.2 Sacculina carcini | reverse complement strand
TAACCGGTGACGAAAATATTGGGCTAAATATGGCTTTTAAAAATTCAGCCAGCAATTGGCAGGGTTTGGACCGGTATTTGGTTTTGAGTTTTCTTCGGAGATTTGTATCCGACTATTATTTGTTTTCAATATACGAGTGGAGATAGAATGGACAATTTTCTGTGTGTGTGTGCATGTGTCTGTCTCTATTGTTGTGTGTCTGTGTGTCTGTGTGTATGTGTGTATGTGTGTTTTTGAGCAGTTCTGAATCCGTCTCACCTTATTCCATATATATATATATATATATTGATAAATATGCATTGTTGTAGGCTGGGAATATAACGATTATCAATGCATATATAGCTCAAGGTTGGCTCGACGAATTCAGTGGCCCTCAAACTTGTTGTGCCTAATCAAATTACAGTGCACATTTTGCTATGAATCGTATATTGCGTATATATATTTTTACTATATAGCATAATATATATAGATATTTAATAGGCAATGCCACACATAGATCTACCATAGTGCATGTGTAAACAGTTTTTATGTCATCATTCAAGCAAAAGTATTTCACAAACTTATTTTCCGTGTAAAAATGGCTCCATCGGTTTTTAGGCAAAAATTCCAGGATTGTATCAAGTAAGAAATAACTTTATGAATTATAGAAATGATTGCATTCGTCATCACTCCCATGGGAAATAACTGAAACAGTTACCAACAGCTGAAAATTGATGTACTGGTCAGCTACAAATGAGTTTTGAATATTATGTATGCCTTCATTGATTATTTGATCAGATTTCATTGCATGCTGATGCTAAAACACTTACTCCCATGTATAAGACAATTCTCATTTTAAAACTGAAAATTTAAGCCAAAATAAGCTCTCTTGAAATGAAATGAAGCGACTTCGGTCGTCTGTCGACTTCTGAATTCCACATCTGTCGTATCTCCACTGCCATTCAGTTTGCTGTGAGAGCACGTCAATGTTCTATTTAGCCTGCAATTTTGAGATTTCTTCTCGACGACTGCAGCTTGTTATGATAAAACGAATCACCTTGACTTGGTAACAAGCAGACGCCTGAATACTTGAGTGCATTTTGACCGGTGGAAAAATATGATATCAATACGACAGGGAATTCAGCGATTGCATGCAGTTTTGGTTGCAACTCAATGATTGGCGTAGCGGGGGGTGAGGGGTGCGGGGGTATGTTTTAGGGGGCGGTACAAGAGCTGCTGAAAACGTTGAATTATCAGCTATATATTTTGAGTCCAGATTCTGAATATACTATTTCATATTTGTTGATTCAATCTCAAATAACTGAATGAATACAAGATCGATTGCAAATAATGATCTTATCCGATTAGATGATTGGAATCATGCACTATTATAATGGGGTTCGTCTTTTCAGCCATATCGACATATACACTTGCTAATTCCCTCATACACTCGTGTTGAAGTGTACAGTCTCTTGCGGATAAATGATGCACAAGCAGACATCGTGGGGACGGCAAAAATATTCCCCCCTTCCCGGGCGGCAGATACCCTAGCTACGCCACTGAACGAAATGCTGGTCATTATCGTGTGCAAAGGGGCGGCTCTATGTTCAGTATATCACACTAATTATATCACACTAATCCGTTTGCATTTTGGCAAATCAATTATTTAGCTAAAATAGTAGCATGCAAGATCAGAAAGAGATCACATACACTCGAGTAGTTGTGCGTGTGTGTGTATGTTTGTGTGTGTGTGTATGTGTGCGTGTGTGTGCGTATGTGTGCGCAAGTGTGTGCATGTGTGCTTATGTGTGCGTATGTGTGCGTGTGTGTGCGTATGTGTGAGTATGTGTATGTATGTGTGCGTATGTGTGCGTGTGTGTATGTATGTGTGCGTATGTGAGTATGTGTGCGTATGGGTGCGTAAGTGTGCGTATGTGTACTTATGTGTGCGTATGTGTGTGTATGTGTGTGTGTGCGTGTGTGTGTGTATGTGTGTGTGTGCGTTCATGTCGGATATTATAGGCCACATTATATTAGTGGTTTTTAACAATGATGTATGTGCTTTTTTGCTGCGAGAATACCGCTACTAAATATCACGGGTGCAGTCAATTTGAATCCGGACGCGCACGGCTAACTCGGCAGATTAATCACAAACTTGGTCTGATGTATTGGCTAGGCCTAACAGCCACCGGCGGATCCAGAGGGGGGCAGGGGGTTCAGGGGGCTAAAGCCACCTCTCCCCTCCAAGAATATGTTTACATCAACTCGTCATAGCCAAGAGATTCACTAAGAGAGGACTAGACAAATATTTACTGCACACACACACACACACACACACACACACACATCACACACACACACACACACACACACACACACACACACACACACACACACACACACACACACATCACACACACACACACACACACACACACACACACACACACACACACACACGCACACACACACACACACACACACACGCACACACACACACACACACACACACACACACACA
>OU696574.1:2052500-2310000 GCA_916048095.2 Sacculina carcini | reverse complement strand
TAGGCTAGGTTATGTTAGGTTAGGTTAGGTTAGGTTAGGTTAGGTTAGGTTAGGTTAGGTTAGGTTAGGTTAGGTTAGGTTAGGTTAGGTTAGGTTAGGTTAGGTTAGGTTAGGTCATGATAATGATCAAAGCGGTATGCCAGGAACGTCTCGTATTGCGTCACTAGAGCTGCAATTCCGCTGCAATCGTGCATTAAGCTTAATTGCCAACTATAAGCACCACGAAAACGCGTGAATGTCTGCCGAACTTGTGATTAGTTCGGCGAAAAGTTAGTAGATTGCACTTTGTAAATTGAATTGCACTGCAACGCTGGTGAAGTCTCCTTCACCAAGTCATCTTGAGGTTCCTTCAAAGCTGATTGGTTTTGCCAGACGCGTACAACTTGCCAATAACATCAAATCTTCACCAGATGAACTGGCCTATTGAACCTATCGTTCTCTGCCGACGAACCTCGCTAATTACGTAGTCGACCAAGTGTGCAAGCGCCAATTTGCAATGTTTCACCATCAGCTAAATGCTGCAAATTGCAACAATTATCTAGCTCAACGCCATTTCTGCCACAGACAAATACACTCTCGTAGATCCGTCATATTGGCCAAACTTGGAATATTAACAATGAGCGAACCATGGTGACATCATGGCAAAGGCAATTAAAACTAAATCTCTCTGACTGCACTGAGGAGCTCTGCAATACCGTGCAACATAAGTGAACGACGACAAATCAGAATGGCAAGGTGAAGCGACATCATTACATTTACATACGCAAGAATTACAATACCGATAACGGAAGTCAACTAAACTACATGACGCTGACATTTGTATTTGCATATCGTTTTAATAGAAAACAGATCGATCGATCACATAAACAGTCTGTTTTTCTTCTATATTTATATTCTTTATTTTAATTCATTTTTCTTCTCAGTCAATATGTATAATGATGATCTTGTGTGATCATGCGATCATTTCTGTGTGGTATGTGTATGTGCGTCTGTGTGTACGTGTATGTGTGTGTGTGTGTGTGTGTTATTTATGTGTGTGTGTGTTATGCGACTGTATGTTATGTGAGTGTGTGTGTATGTTACGTGTATGCGTTATGTGTGTGTATTACTTGTTTGGGTGTGTCTGTGTGTTGTCCGCGTGTATGTTGCGTGCGTATGTGTTGTGTGTGTGCCTGTATGTGTGTGTGTGTGTGTGTTACGAGTGTGTATATATGTGTGTATGTGTGTGTATGTGTATGTCGTGCCAGGTCGGTGAGGCGTGGTAATGAGCTGAGGATGCAGTTTGATCTGATGACTAGACTAGACGCGGCGGGTGGTGGCTCTTTGAAGGTGTTTAATCGATTCCGCCGTGAATTCGCTGTCATCCGCTTTCGGCTGCGAATTGGGGTGTTCATTGTCCCGTGTGTGTATCACAAAGCCAACTCTCACATCATTCTCTGCACACACACTCGGTGTATATACACTAGCACACAAGCACAGCGTAGCTTAACAGCACCCCTCCCAACAAGACCGCTAATGAAAGCTAATGAAGAAAGAAACAAATTAAATAAACGATGAATCAATTAAAATCATCAAATTAAAAAGCAAAATATAATTGTACATGCAATCGTGCCCAGCTGACACAATAACATTAATATTTGACAGTGTATTTTCAAGTCTTTGAAAATCCTGTAATATATTGCAAATCATTTCAATATTACCCACGCACCATCAATATTATTGCGCAACCCAAAATATTGCGGCTTCACGCACTTGATACATTATAAGAGGTATATTCATGGAAAGTTAATAGACCGTTGCATCAGCCATGTGGCTGTTTCTGTATTTATTTTTAATAATATTTTGAATTATCACAAATAAGCTCCTATAACCTTGTAAATTATTATTATATCTTATTAGTAATACATTTTCATTACCAATTTTCAATGTTCTTGATGATATATAGAACTGCTCAGTGGACATACTGAAAAATAAATTATTTTTCACTTCCGAGCCGCTTAATTCAATATCTCTTGTTTAGTCAGCGTATTATTTGTGTTTTTTTTGCAGCGATAAAATTTGAAGGCAATTTTACACCACCTTAGATCAGCTTAGGCAATTCTCCAAACCGCATAATTATGCATTATTTCAACTATAAACGTGTGTGTATGCCTGTGTGTCTGGGTGTATGTGAGCGTGTGTGTGCCTGTGTGCGTGTGTGTGTGGGGGGGGGGGGGGGGTGTGCCTGTGTGTGTGTGTGGGTGTGTGCCTGTGTGAGTGTGTCTATCGTGTTTGTGTGTGTGTGTGTGTGTGTGTGTGTCTGTGTGTATGTGTCTGTGTGTATATGTGTGTCTGTCTCTGTCTTTGTGACATTTGAATACAGCGCTATGATCTAATTATGCGCTCAACAGTTCGAACTGGCAGAGTGTTTGAAAACACTAGCCAAATTTTTTCAGCAACCATGTTTTTTTTAAAGTGTCGCATTTGAATCGAATTGGCACACATACACACACACACACAGAGAGAGAGAGAGAGAGAGAGAGAGAGAGAAAGAGAGTACTAGGTGATGTAAATGACTTTCAAATATATTCAGCTGCAAAACACGGGCAGAGACACAATCAAATCTTCCGCCAGTCGAATTCTACATAGTGAGTTTACCCGCTAACGATTTGCCTGTGCTATTTTTGCCAAATTTTTGTAAGTAATTCACACGTTTTGAAAAATCACACACCGTTTTTTCATTTGGTATTTTGCATATGAAATGTTGTTTTTTTCTATTTTCTATGTTGGCTGAGTTCAGAACAGCGCTATGTGTATGTGTGTGTGTGTGTGTGTGTGTGTGTGTGTGTGTGTGTGTGTGTGTGTGTGTGTGTGTGTGTGTGTTTATGTGATTTTCTGTGTGTATGTATGTGCGTGTGTGTGTGTATGTTTCTGCTTCATTAAGTGCAATTCATAAAATTCTAGCGCATAAAAACTGGCAAAACAATGAAAACACCAAAAAATCAAATTAATTCACTTAATGCTGTTTGCTTCGAGCAAATGTTTTGTGAGCGTTTGTGTGTGTGTGTGTATGTGTGTGTGTGTGTGTTTTGTGTGTGTGTGTGTGTGTGTGTGTGTGTGTGTGTTTGAACTTTTTCCACTTGAAACACTTGAGAAATGTTGTTGACAGAGAAATGTTGGGACAGAAAAATGTTGAAAATTCACAAAATTAAACAAAGCATTGCGATGAAAACATGAAAAACATGATGATATTTAGAATGCATTAGATATGCAAAATATACAAATACAATAAATGATATTATATGTAGTGTTTTAGTTTAGCCATGTGTATACAATGTGGAAAATAGTTTGCAAAAAGGGTAGCATGCTAAATGCGACATGCTAAATTTGCTAGCCAGCGGAAAAAGGTTGGGAACCACTGAGTCAGTAAAATCTCACCTGACAGGTACATAGCGTGCGACAGTCGGGTTTGAACCTTTCACCGTCAGTGTAGACATGTCCGTTTACAACACACGATGTCACATTGGGATCTGCACGCAAACACACACACACACACACATGATTTCATAGCTATAGCAAGTATATAGGAAGTATATGCCAAAAGTAATAATATTATGCATTCATATACACAAAATAATGTGTATGAATATGAAAAGTATTTGTTTTAAATTGGCGTGGAAGTTTTGTAATTTGCTTTGTGTGTGGCAATGTGGTTTTGCGTAATTCGATTGTAACTATGTTACGATGAAACTTGTGCATTAATTTTGGTCCAGGACAAAGTTGTGAGGCGCGCTGACACGCCTTGCAACAAGATATGCTAGTCATTTTGTCCTCTCTCTCGGAGAAAAAACGCAAACTTTTGTCGCCCAAGATAAACAAGTGTGTCTGTCATCTGCCTTGCAATGCAGCATGGCAAGCTAATTGAAAAGCCTAACAAGCTAATCTGCCGACCACGGATGCGATATTTTTTGCCGCCCCCATCATGAATGTTAGCGAGTCATTTAGCCGCAAGAGACTGTGTGCGCTTCAAGTGTATGAGGGATGAGGGAATTAGCAAGTGTATATGTCGATATGGCTGAAAACACGAACCCCATTATAATAGTGCATGCTTCCAGTCACCTAATAGGGGAATATAATTATTTTCAGTCAATGTTGTCTTCATTCATCGTTTATATATTGAAGATTACAGCAGCAGATATGAAATAATATATTAACAGATACAACTCAGATATATAAATTATATTTCAACGTCTCCAGCAGCTCTTATGTCTCCTCCTAAATCGTGTCGCCCGGGGTGAACCGACCCCCCCCCCCCGCACCCACCACGCTACGTCACCGTCCAGACACTACCAACGATGTTTTCAAGTCATACGAGTAACGGCTGGTAACGACGAGGACATATTGAGTTATTGAATCACAAGGAAACAGGTTCAGTCTATGCTATTCGAAGGAAATTGCTCAAATTAGACTGATTAAAAACTCGCGTGGATTAAAAATAATATTTCTTGTAAATTAGATTGAGCATTTTTGTTAAATTGATTAATTATTTTTGTTAAAAGTCAAAATGAACTTATCTACAATATACAATAAATGTCGAACTTATGAACATATTTGAAACTGAACTGTTCGTAACTGCATTTGTCGGACACTTTTGTCCACACTGCAAATATTTGTACATATATCCCAATAAGTGTTGCATACTTAACACAAATCTGCAATAACTAGGCGTGTGGATATCGCGACCAAACAGTTGTAATAGCCTCCGCCAGCTTACAGAGACCCATGTATTTTGTGGGTCACATATTTTAACGTTGGGGCTATGTTAGTATATACATGGGAACATTTCACGTGAAATATAAAACAGAAAACATTGCACGTGCCGCTGTATTTAACAGTTTAAAAGAATTAAGTTAATTTCCTGTAAATTGAAGCTTTGTCAGCTTCATTAAAGCAATTGTTTTGACTTGAAAATTTCAAAAATGTGTTTGTAAGTTTGAATTGTTGGTAAGCTGATGTATATGTCCAATTCTTGTATGTGTGATTGTGCAAAGCAACCTTATAAGCAGATGCACTTATACACACAAATAAGCGGTTTTCTATCGAGAAACGGTACTTGATCAATTCCGACTTGCCTTTTACTGTCAGTGTATAAATTCAGTAGCAAGCTATTTTGTTTGTCCAATTTTCCGCTTGTCTTCCCAAGGCGATGAGCTTTGCTGCACACCGAACTACTGTTTGCCAAAGCCGTGGTATCACCCCCTCCGAAATAAGGAAGAAGCGAATTAAAAGCTCCAATATTTTAGCGCAAGCAGATGTGTTTTGCTCACCGAAAAGGCTTGCAATCTTGTAATATTCGTATCAACAATAAATATTTTAATTCAACACAAACAAAAATATGTCTTCTCCAAATTAATACCAACACAATTATTTCAATGCAATAGTATGATAAATCAAATGACATAATAATCTTAAATGACAAATAATTGAATAAATCAAATTAAATAGGTCCTTAAATAGTTCTTTATATAGGTTCTTAAATAGGTCCTTAAATAGTTCCTTAAATGGGTCCCTAAATGGGTCCCTAAATGGGTCCTTAAATAGATAATTTAATGGGTCCTTAAATGGGTACTTAATGAATGCTTAACTGGGTCCGTATATGGGTCATTAAATGGGTAATTATATGGGTCCTTAAATGGGTCCTTTAACGGGTCTTTGAATGGGTCCTTAAATGGGTCCTTAAATGGGTCCTTAAATTGCTCTTTAAATTGATCCTTAAATGAATTATTTAATGGGTCCTTAAATAAGTCCTTAAATGGGTCCTTAAATGGGTCCTTAAATGGGTCCTTAAATGGGTCCAATTTTTCTTATAGCCTTGCTTCTTTGTTATCTTTTTGTACCTTACTTATTTCTTATCAAGTTTTATACTTTACCAATTCCTTATTGCCTTATCTACGTCACATCAACAGCAAGTTAGCAGCGATGAATAATAGAAAGTTGTCACGCCTTGTCGCTGGATCGATGATACGTGCGTGCCAGCTATAAATTAGTCTTAATGGACTGCGAACAGTGGGCTAATTTCCAGCGTATATATGCTCTGTAATTACATGTTATCTGGTGTTGAAATAACGCCGAATATCTCTAAAATCTCGCTGAAATAACTCTCAAATAATTCCTACGTTGAAATTTTTAAATAAAATCTATATAATGTCCATGTTTATTGATTCAAGGCAGAATTTTATACCAAAATACGACGCTGATATTTTCCAATAATGGCTCAAATTCAATAATTGCTGTTCAAAAATGTTATCCTTAGGAAAAATGAATAAAAAATGTATTATATAAACAAATAAATAATTAGAATACATAATACACAGTCTTAGGATTTTTCGCAGACCATGATTGGATTATATTCCTCATTTGATAAAAACACACTATGATTAAATTTAATTAAGATTAAAAACTTATTAATTTCATATAAAGACAATTCGTTTATCTAGGCAGGCTTGAGTCGCGATGCTTGATTTGTGCTAAATTTTGGCTCGCTATCAAAAATGTTTGAGAACCTCTGATTCAGCCATCCCAGAGCTAGATGGAGCCATTATGTGGCACATAGGGTACGTTTGGTCCCGCCTCAGTCTCAGCTCTCTTTCCGTTTCTATGTTAGGTCAGGTAAGGTTGGGTTACGTTAGGTTAGTTAGGGAAGCGAAAAAGCACCGGCACTCAAGCTAGACTAAACGTACCCTAGGCGTAACATCGCTAGCTGCGAGTTGAACACACCTTGACAACGACCGTGCACACAAGCCAGGTGCCGGTGGAAGTCGCACAGTTGCACAGTGTTGCAACGCTGACCGTGCTGTCGTGCACACATGTGACAACACTGACATCCGTCCAGCACACGTGACACGCCGACAGGACAGGTGCGTGGCTCGTCCATGCACGCGGCACACGGAAACTGGCAACCGATCTGTGACGGAAAAAAGACAAGACACCAGTCGTTCACAGGCAGACAGACAGGATAAAAGATATCGTAGTCTGTAAAGATAGTAATGTCTGTGATTATAAAACTATTATGAAATTGGTTAAACTCTAAATTTGGACAATTAGAAAATTACTATTGTAAATATATATGCGTTTAATATTATTGATAACGATTGCAGAAATATATTAAATTTATTATGATACCTTTTAAATGAAAATACTATTAATATTTTGCTACAAACCATTGTAAATTTTACCGTAGTTTGGTATAATATGTAATATATAACCTTATGTTGTAGTATCTTATATTGGCAAAATCAAACAAAAATTCTCTCTTTTTAATTAATCAATCTTCATATTGTATTGCTATATTCGGTTTTTGTGATTTCACGCTTCGCCAAACATAGGCGACACGCGCATCACACAAGAACAAATATACCAGCACCAATGTGCATGGTTTTAATAACAAGTGCGCATTCAGCTCGGAATAATTTCTCTGCTAATGTGGTGGAGGGCAAGATATTACAGTCTTCCCATCCAAGAGGAGGTGAAATTGAGGTCATGGGGAACTTCTCCTCGCTACGCCTTTGATTTTTAAGAATTCAAATCGTAGAAAATGCTGACTATGGAACAATGCTTTTTCGCATGAGAAAAAGAGATAAATTATCCTTTTAAACACCTTAGAATGCACTCATTTTTCAGTTAGTGAGAGATCAAATTGTACACACAAACGCTAGTGGCATGATATTACATGTTCAGGGTAGACACAACATCGTAACCGTTAGAAAGACTATACGAATCAGCCCAATAGCCACTGGTCTGTTAATTCTGAATCGGAACATATCCATTCTTGTATTCCGTTTTATCTATTTTAACAAATCGGCTTGTTTTTGTTGTTTATCGATTTTCTCCAAATATTACTATATTTTCACGTGTATTAGAGACCCTTTTTTGGTCTAAATTTTCACTATAAAAAGGGTTCTCTTATACATGAGAGTAAGTATGTTAGCATCAGTATGTAATGATATCTGATGAAACATTTGATCAGGTATCATTTGATGACTCCTCTGGTGATGGTGATTATGAAGAACTGGCTGATAATGCTGAAGCACTGACTCCAGTTGATATATCTGATGAGAGTGCTGAGGAATTCAATAATTTATATGATAAATGAAGTGATTAAATGAAAAAACATATTCCTGAATTTTTTGTCTAAAAATTTCAGGGTTCCCTTATACACAAAGGTTTCTTATACACGCCAAACTATGACAATTGGAGAAGTCCTTAGCTGCCAATAAGCATTGCACAAAAAGAACACGCAATGACGTAGTTAGGGGACCAGGTGAAAAATGTCCCCATACAAGCAAACCCCGTCATTACTTACAGAGACGCTATGATCCCAATCTTTCCCCAATGAAAACTGCCTATTACTCCTCTTGGCACAGTACAAACAAGCTTTAGAGGAACCGAAAATTCCCTTTTTGCGACAGAATGACAATTTATATTTTAAATGTGTACGAAAACATCATTATCATTCAAATATAGGCACAGGAGGCACATGTGTGTCGTGTCACACAGAAGTGAACAAGTGCTGAGGCCAGTGGTGTTTTGGTCCAGCAACGGTCGTGCAATGGGGCCTCATTGTGATCGCTATAACATTAACAACAAACCGAACACACAGACGCAGACGCGTAACGATCAGCAATGAATGCCTTGCGAATGCAGCCCCTCCCTAGACGACTCCGATCACAAAACGAACGGTGGCGGTGACTAGGAACACAGCAGAGGAAGTTGGACAGAAGGAAAGAGAGTGTGTGAGTCACCGACAGCACTGAACCCTCCACTCTTCCGTCCATGAATTATTCATCACGTCCGAACACTGTGTGTCTGTGTGTGTCAGACCATCAGAGCAAGGCCCCGGCCACCAATAGCGGCCGATGATGCACGAGTCTCGAGGGACGCCATATTTCCACGTATGAACATACATTATGTGAACACTGTGGGCACTTCGCACTCTATATATTCATATATATATATATATATATATATATATATATATATATATATATATATATATATATATATATATATACATATTTTTTTCGCGCTTACAAACGAGATTAAATTTTTTTGCAATTTCTCATTTTTGCATCTTTTTCTTGGTGGATTCTAAATCTCTTGCCAGTTTCTGGTCGCTTTGACTCAAACATTTCAAAAGCTTTCCTATATTTTTTAACGTTTCGGAGTTTGCTGACTCCATCTTCGCACAATTCATAGAAGAACAATACACATGATAACACACAACAAATATAGACAATTGTACAAAAATGTTGGCGATTATTCAAATGGCAATGACTATAGTCGCGCCTAGGTGCTAGCGACCAGGGATCACGCTAAGGTGCTATCATCAGGCGGATGTGCGGGCGTCTGACTGTCGCAAGGGCGAGTCGAGCTTCGCTCAGATGGGGGGGCTCGCTGAGTTGAAAGTACACCATTTTTTTCCTGTTGAATGTTCATTGATGACCTCAGCTGGGTGATATATACTGCTATATATACCACATCCGCCTATACCCTAAGACCTCTATTTGAACGGTACCTCAAATATAACGTCCTTTGATGAATTTTTCTCTTTCGGCAATAGCTATGACTGACTGATCTTTATTGCAGAATTTGTGATTGATTTCACTGGGTAACATTCAAAGATTGTCAGGGATTTCCAAGCTGATTTAGGCTAATTTTGGTGTTCTGAGTCCGAATATCACATTGGTTTTGCCCAATCAGGTCAACTTTTTGAGATACAGCCATGTGCCTACCTGACTAGTAGAGATATTTTTTCGTTTCGGGGTATTGATATGGCTTCGGCGTGACGGTCATGCAGGAATAATCCTGACATTTTCTGCTACATTTGAGGAGAATACACGCTGTCCATACATAGTAATAGCATCACAAGCTTTGTGAAGCGCGCCTACCAGGCTCACTTTCAGGTCAAGCTGGGTGACGATAAGTCCTGGGCACAGCACATGGTGTGCATGACGTGCGTGGAATACCTCCGGCGGTGGACGAAGGGCACGAAAACTTCGCTGAAGTTTGGGATTCCGATGGTTTGGAGGGAACCGTCTGACCATTAATCTGATTGTTACTTCTGCGCCATCAATACTACTGGCATCAACGGGAAGAATCGGGGCAGCCTCCAGTACCCCGACTTTCCATCTGCCCGCCGTCCAGTTGCTCAATGCGAAGAACTTCCTGTACCAGCGTGCAGAGAGCTTCCTGAGAGCGACGACGAGTCCACCACTGCATATGAAGGAGGAGATGCACAAGAGGAGTATTAAACACAAGATCGTCCACAGCCCTTTTCACAATGTGAGCTTAATGATCTGGTTCGGGATCTCAGCTTGTCGAAAACTTTCGCCGAACTGTTGGCCTCCAGATTCATAAAGAAAAATCTACTCGGCGAGGATGCGCGTATCACGTTCTTTCGTAGAAGACATCAGGACTACATGAGCTGCTTCTGCCAGGAGGAAGACCTCGTGTACTGCCGAGATGTCGCCGGTCTCCTTGTTATACTCGGCGCTCCTCAATATGATCCGAGAGATTGGCGACTCTTCATAGATAGTGCAAGTGCTCTTTGAAGAGTGTGCTCATCCATAATGGGAACGAGTTTGCCTCAATTCCTCTTGCGCACTCCACACCTCTCAAAGAGAAACATTATGCAGTCAAGTACGTGATCGAGAAAATCCAATATGAGCAGCACCAATGTCTCATCTGCGTCGACCTGAAGATGGTGAACATTCTATTTAGTCAGCAGTCGGTGTACACAAAGTGCCCATGCTCTATATGTAAGTGGGACAGTGGAGACAGAGCCCAACAATATGTGAAGAAAAAGTGGACGGAGCGAGTGCAGTTAGAGCCTGGGGCAAGCAACATTATAAAAGAACCTCTTGTTGACCGGGAAAAGAGTTTGTTCCCACCGTTTCTCATCAAGCTTGGGCTAATAAATCAGTTCACGCGCGCTCTGGACAAGGATGGGAAGTGCTTCAACTACCTGTGGCGAGCCTTCCCTGCAGTTACCATTGATACGCTGAAGGCCGGCATTTTCGATGGTGCACAGATACGGCAGCTCATCAAGGACACAGAGTTCGAAAAATCTATGAACACGCTGGAGTGCGCCGCCAGGAGGTCGTTTGTGCAAGCGGTGAACAACTTCCTGAGGAACAAGAAGGCAGCAAACTACGCCACACTCATCCACAGCATGATAAAGAACTTCCAAAACCTCGGGTGTTTGATGAGTATAAAGATGCATTTCTCTTTGCGGACTCCGTGGTGTAGTGGTAGCACACCCGCCTCACAAGGACCGTGGTTCAAAACCCTGTGGAGGAGAATTTCTTGGGCGAATTCTATAGTCCAACAGCCCCTGTCCACCCAGCAGTAAATGGGTACTAGATATCCGTCATGTGTTGTGTCGTGCATTATGGGGAGGTGGTCCTCTCTAATACGTCTTCCGTCCTTGTGGCGCCATAGCGTGGAGAGGGTCGGCTTTGTGGTGGCAGCGAGCTGCACGGGACACACCTGTGTGTTCATAAGCTTCGTCTTCTTCCCGTGTAGCAACTGTCACTTAGGCATTTAACCTTTTAACCTTGTTCTCATACATGGAGAAGTTTCCAGATAACCTTGGTGCGGCCAGCCACGAGCAGGGAGAAAGGTTCCATCAGGACATGCGTCAAATGGAGGAGAGGTACCAGGGTAGGTGGAACGCTGTCATGCTCGCGGACTACTGTTGGTCGCTGAAGAGAGACAGCCCAGCAGCTGCTCACATACGGAAATCGAATAACCGGCGTTTCACGCCGTGAACTTTGAACTCTTGTGTCACGTAGCGCTCATGTACATGTATTAAGCTTATCAAATGTAATCGAGTATATAGAAAAGGACTGAATTTGGATACGTTGACTATTATTATCCCAGGAAAACGGAAAACCCTAATTTTTAATTTCCGCAAAAATTTGGTTTGTGGACGAAAAATCGTTTTTACTTAGATGTCTGTAGCGAAAAATCCTGACCTGATTGAGAAAACCCAATGTCATTTTCGGACTCAGAGTATCACATTCAGTCTAATTCCGCTGGAAAACCCTGGACGATTTTTCCAAACAATAATTTTGTTACCAAGTGTTATCAGAAATTATCCTGTATTTGTGCCTTTTGTTAAATTATCATGTATACACTACCTGTTTCTCTTTTAATTAATTAAATAATTCATATCTTCTCAAAATTCTAACCAGCTAGGCAAAAAGGAAAGCGGCATCTTCTAATTGAACGGCACTACGGGGGAAGGTTTGAAAAATAGAACGGCATGCCGTTCAAATAGAGGATCGTTTCTCGAGCATAAAATGTTCCGCATCGCAGGACAATGCGTTCCAATGCTGTCTCTTGATTGCCTATCGGGCAGTAATCGTATTTCTTCATTGTTTTACTTCACTTGTTTTGGCTCAACTTTGTGACGAGTGGGTGTGGCAGTTGAGCTGAGCTCCGCCGATTGAACTTTGCCAATTAGACACCAGTAGAAAAGCAGTGATTGAATACAAAGCAGAAGAACCACTTTTCTGAACAGCCAACACACACACACACACAAGCGCGTAGAGGCTGATTCGAAGCTTGTGAAACTTGATAAGGCAGCCGGTGCGGAATGACAGGCAGAATTTTATCCGCTCTGCAGTGACAGTTGAATGAAAGACACAGTCGGTCGGCGCCAAGTTTTGCACGACATCACAGCAATTTCAATCGAAAGATTGCGCACGCGGAATCCACTTGTTCCACAACAGTGGCGGCGTCAGGATTTTTCCCATAGGGGGCTAAGGAAAAAGATGTGGGGGCTGGGCGAAACTACACTCGATATGTTCAAGCTCAGGGCTCAAGGGGGCTTGGCACAGGGGGGGAGGTTAGTCCCTCCAGCCCCCCCCCTCTGACGCTGCCACTGATTCCACAGTCGACTTTATCGAAAAAGTTGGCTAAACGAGTGCTCAAGTTATCTACCAGTGGCAATAACACATGCACATACAGACACACACACACACACATACACACACACACACACACACACACACACACACACACACACACACACATACACAAATACATACATACACAGAGTGGGATGGTTTGTAAGCATATTGTGAGCAGGTTTGTGAGTCGATGGTCCTCAGAAGACGTGGATTATTTTGCAGATGTAACAGACAGGTACTAATATATTAGTGTCAGACAACTATATACATCTGCACCACATACATGTCACATGTGCTACACACACACACACACACACACACACACACACACACACACACATACACTTACATAAACTTGAATGAATGAATTCCTATGTACGTGGCTGTGTGTGTGTGTGTGTGTGTGCGTGTGCAAATTTAAATATATTTATTTTGCTTGTATAAACAGAGAAAGCCTAATGTCCATAAGAGAAAAAGTAGAGCTAAATATAATATTTACATTGTATTCTTTATGATTACAAATTCTATCGAAATTAACCAACAAAGTGTTGTAACGAAAAAAAGTGGATTAGAACTGTACTTTTCTACCAGATAGAATGTCTATTTTTAACTGGACAGCTCCAAAACATACTGTGACGCTGAAAAACGACTTCACTTTAAGAAGGCTTGCGAAAGACACGACGAAATACGCTTGTTTTGATATTTATTGATAGCTGCTATCCAGGGTCCTACATAGGCGGGCTATATTTCATCTCAATTCACTCAGGTGGAATGAAAACTGACAATTTCGCTACGAACGAGTTATGAGAGAATCTCAACATTGATGTGTGCGTCTGAACCATCCCAGGTGAAATATCTGTTATTGATGTGAACAGCTTTGTTGATGCATAAATCGTTGATCACAATGTTTGAGCTTAAATAGATGAGGTTTTTTATGACTCAAAAAATATTGAAATTTTGATGGAGCAAGAAAACATTATGCGATAGAATCGGACTTGAGTCAAATGTGTCAGTTGGCGCAGAAAAATTCGCCAATTCGAATACAATTAGCAAAATATATTAAATTTACCTGGCGAATACAACACACACCAGACTTTGTGTGTTTTGCTCTCTCGCCGACATATACCCATAGGAGTGTATAAAAAATTCAAAAGACATTGTATTTAACATAGTATTTGCATAATAAATTGTGTCATGTATACGATAAGTAAATCTGTAATTAGTAATATTATATATAATGAATATCCAGTTACAAAGAAGTGAATATGTATTTTGTGTATACCTATAAAACTATGCATAATATCCATAGGTACATACACTATACATTATACATTGCAATTAATCGGGCGTTGCGTATTAGATTTACATGCAAGCAAATTGATTGAGTTTGACATTCAAAATAGCCTTTTTGCTAAATGTCAGATGACAAGGCTTCGCTGGCAAAAGGCTAATGATAGCTTGTTAGCGCATGTTCAACTGAATCAAATTGCTCGCATGCAAATATAATGTCACATATTAACCCAGGCGACCCTGCCATTTTGATCCTAGAATTATAACTACACATAAAACCAATTATACCCATTTAATTTTGGTAAATTTTCCTTTTGATGGGCTAGTGAAATACACACCCACATCCACATATATATACACATATTATCAAATACACACAAATCGTCTTAACGTACTGAATATACCGTAATGTTTCGTCTATAAGATACCTCTAATTTTTAGCAAGAAATCTGAGATTTTTTTCAGTAATAAAAAATTATATTCTTCATAGAAATTATCAAGTTGCCCATTACTCTCATCAGAAATATCTGAAATGCTGTAGCTGGAATTAGATATAATACCAATAGCTGGAATTAGATATTTTGATCAGCTACAAATGAATGTTGAATGGTGCTGAAACCCCCACTCCCATGATAAAAAGATTTCTATGATAATATAAATTAGACCAAAAGAGGTCTCATTTATACACGGGAATATAGGGTGATTTTTTATAGATATAACTATTATTTTATTAAAATATTATTATTGATTACAGGTAAGTCCATTACCATAGGAAGAGTGCAGGCACTTTTACCACCCTGCCGTTCCTCCATGTTTTAATGTAGGAAAATGAAAACTGATCAAGCAAGAAACAAAACAAAATACACGATGAATCGAATGAAATTATCGAATAAAAATACCATATAAAAATGTACATACACAATCGTGCTGGAAGAATCCGCTAAGACATACTCACCACAGATGGACACCCACACACGAATACCAGTATGAAGATCGATATGATCAGACGACATCTCGGATGATGCCACATGCTTCTGCGTGTGTGTGTGCGTGTGTGTGTGACTAAGTGCCTGTTTTAGAGTGCATAAGTGTGTGAGTGTGTGTGAGTGAAAGTGACATTGGACATGACAGCCGAGATGTGATACACTCCATACTGTCAAACATATGCGCACATAAATCACACACACACACACACACACACACACACAATCACATACACATAATCACATACAAACATGTACTTAAAAGGTTATATGCATAAGCTAAGAGATATAGCGATTCTTGTCATTCTGAAGACGTCGGTTATTAATAGAGATGACAAGCAGAACGCATTTAGACGTAACTTTATATGAAGCGTAATAAATACAATAGAACTGCGTGACACAATCAACATTATTGTTGGAATTTTGTGGCAACACAGTACGATGTCATGTAGTGTGATAATTTCATAGGATAATTAGCAATTCTCATCTTATTTGCCGCAGGTTAAATCCGGAGAGAGAGCAAATACTACAGCAGATGTCATACAATTGATAATACATCATACATCTTGGCTTCTCCTGGGGGAAATTTACCATCGTGTGTGTTTGTTTGCAGCAAGCTATGTGTTTGCCTTTCATTATACACGAGTATGGGCGTAGTTGGGAATTGTTTTCTATTGGGCTTCGACATATTTCAGTATTTCTCAACGTAGGTCATATAGCTTGTGAACAGTGATATATTTTTCAGGAACCAAATTCATCAAATGGTGTTCCACCATATTCAATCAGGGGCCACGAAATACTTATGTTCAATCAATTTTTTCTTATAACTAATTATGTTTGATGGTATAAATTTCAATCGTATGGGGCTACATGGACTTCCAGGGGACCACAGGACTGTTTCTGGGGGGCCACAAGGATTCGCATAGTGTTGAAGGGGTACATAGCAAGAAATAGCTGAAAAACACTGAATTAGATGATAGCAAAATAGTTATATTGTTTAGGGAAGCAAGTATATCCAGCTAGGGTGTTTATTTATCGAGTATTTCAGCCCTATGCTTATGCATGCGCATGAAGTCATCGTGTTTGGATTGTAAATGAACCCGCTTCGCTCTTGTGAACAAGTGGCAAAATCAACTGCGAAATATACCGTTAATGTTCGCAAGAGAAGCACCGGCTTTTGATCAAGCCAATTAGAAGCGATCATTAAAACTTTGCACAAACACAACGCCTACGATATGTCATGCAAAGTTCTTGTGTAGCTCCAGGAACATATGAAATTCAGTGTTGAAAAAACAGCAAGCGGGAAATAATTGGGATATAATTTCCATTAAGACAAAATATACGAGAATGGAAAAGTTGACATAATTATCAAGGTTATTTGAATTATAATTCAATTTAACAATATATTGTTACGTTTAAATTTGCGTTTTAATTGACAATTATCCTTGCATACCTTATATAACCGGCTGCTAGCATTTTTCTGCTTGTTACTCAATTTTGCACGCCACATTAAGCACGTTATCCCTGTTAAAAATACTGTCAACATTGGTATATATGGCTAAACTAAAACACCTTTTTCTATCGCCTCTCCATAACCCCCCAAAAATTGACAAATTACCCCCGGGGGTAATTTTATCCAAGGCTAAGAACCAATGTCATATATGAATGCGTTTCATTGTTTGAAAAAATGACCTAAAACTTCAGCAAAAATCGTCCCTTTACGGCGTTAAGCTTTATATATCTATATAAGGTAAGCTCGTTTATTTTGACTAATTAATTTTAACAATTCTAGCTGATATTGTCCATTTAAATGTGGTGTCATATTTCTTTTTTGGCATATGGCCAGCTAGGGGTTATTGTTTGCTTATGCCGTAAATGTTTGCATTTCATCAGGCGCGTGTATCGACCTGGTCGCAGCTGGTCTCCACGCAACTGATATCTGATTATCAAAAATGGGCAGTTTTTTTACTTCTCTCAGTCAATCAGTGCTCTCGAAATTGGCCAGTCATTCAATGGTGACAACTGTCAAACTGTTTCAGCTACTTGCTATGCGCCGAGCTTGCGTCGTTCAAAAATGAAATCCTTTCAGTCATTTTTCTCTCTCGCTCGTTTCTTTCGTCAACGTAGCAACAACGTGTCTTTATCGAACTCTATTCCAATATTCGCATATTTTCCTACGGCGGTACCCCGCGTACAAGCGTCTGTATGTGTGTTCGTGTGTGTGTGTGTGTGTGTAGGTTGACACGCGTGTTTCAACTTGCAGCGAGTGTCATCAACCAGATGCTGGATTCAAATCTAGCCCGGAAAGAAATTGTCAACAGCGAAATAGTCCAAGCTGGCGTGTGTGCATACAGAGATGAATGAAAAACATTTTTCATATTCGTATGCATTCTTGCGAGCATTTTTCGCACGGTATCTATTGCAAAAGGAAAAACGAAGCACATATGGATTTGATTCCTGGTAAAAATATTGAACAGCTCTCAAAATACCAGCCTATTGGAGTGGCAAAATTAATCACACTGGTCTATAGGCAAAGAAAAAGATTTGGCATTGAGTTTCAGGACAGATTTTGACCAATTTGAGTGTGCTGAATTCCAATATGTTCCTACATTTCCTCCATCACGGCAATTTTTTTCGGTGTGGCTATCTTATTTTCACGGATTTCACGAATTCAATGGGACAGTAGAGCAAAACATTGGGTGGAAAAACGAATTAAATGGAAGCATTGGATGAATAATGGTATCAACGACATAATCTGGTATCTGGGAATAGGAATGTCATCAATGATTATCTAACGGATAGGAAGAGAATTGGATTTCCTCCCTTGCACACGAAACTTGAATTGATGAAACAGATCGTTAGAGCTCCTGATCAAAGTGGAGAATGTTTTTGATATGTTTGCTAAGACTTTCCTGACCTTAGTGAAGAGAAGGAAAAGGCTGGGATATTTTATGAACTTCAAATGAGAACACTTATGAGCAGAGAATGAAGTACGGTACGGTACTATTGGTTTTTCGTGATTCGTACCAACGAAAAAATTTCGTACCGTACTTCCGTACCGTACCTCATTTTTGCAATCGTACCGTACTAGTACGAAAAAAATTTTGTGCCGTAATTTCGTACCTTTTTCGTACCTTCAGCAATCGTTCTGACAGGACTTGAATCGATATTTGCTGTCCCGATATGTGGAACTCTATAACTTATAACTTATTACACACTTGATATTATATTTTACTAAATATTTAATACTAAATGAAATACGAAATGTATATGAAATACGTATATTTAACTTTACATTATAAAAAGAAAACGTTAAATGGGAACCTTCGACATCAAGTAAAATTACTTTATCGGTATATTCACTTTATTGGTAAAATTAAAGAAAGCCCTGGCGAATTCAGTGAGTTGGTTGTATATGCTTATGATAATATGGCGCGGCTGAAGCAAATACAAACACAATGATGAGGTTTCTGCGTCATGTTCATACAGTCATTATACGCGAGTAAAATATGAACTCTTTTAGATACCGGGTTCCATGGAAAAAGTCAATGAGTGAGCATGCCATTCGCCTATTATTTCTCACAAGCATGTACTTTCTCACTCGGTTTTATTGTGTACCTCCCACCCGATTTCTGGAATGGTGCTCAAACAAATGCAACTGTATGCAACTGTATGTAACTGTATGCAATTGTATGTAACTGTATGCAACTGTATGTAACTGTATGCAACTGTATGTAACTGTATGTAACTGTATGCAACTGTATGTAACTGTATGCAACTGTATGCAACTGTATGTATGCATACTTTTCATTGACGTAATTTCATTGACGTCTTTTTATTGTTGTAATTGAAGGGTCATAAAATGGTAAATGATTCCATGCAATTGGCCAACTGAGCCAGCCTTGACCACTAATGAATGATAGGTGTCTTCCCCCGAGTCTCGAGTCGAGTCGAGGTCTCGAGTCAAAGTCGAGTTAAACCCATTCTCTTTAGTACGAAAAAGGTACGGAACGGTACGAAATTTTTTTTCGTACTTTCGTACCGTACCGTACTTCGGAAAAAATTTCGCAATTACCGTAATTTCGTACCGTACTTTTGCCAGAAATTCAATCGTACCGTACCGTAATTTCGTACCGTACCGTACCGTACCCATACTCTGCTTATGAGGGATCAGGTGTTCCTCAGGACTCCGTCTTACGACGCATTCTCTCCAACGTTTACATGCCATCTTTATGTTCTGTTTCGTCTCGCTATCCTGTGACTTTCCATATTTACGCTGACGACATTCAGCTAATTTGTCCACTGTCGTCAACCGATACTTCATTTATTTCTTCTTTATTTTCTGACGTTTCATCATGGCCATTTCATCATGGACAACAGACTGATCTGTCTAGAGTCACTGACGAAGGTCTCAGGACCGAAACGTTTGACTAAAGTGGCAGTCATTTGTGTTTTCTTCTCTTTCTTCATATATATATATTTATATACAGAGTTACAGTGACCAGTGTTATAGCACAAGACACATACACTACTCAATTATGGTACGTTCAGCATATATACACATAAACATATGTATCGGGTCATGAAAAATTGGAAGATATAAATGATAAGTAATATCAGCAATATTTCTCATGAAATTTCGGTTCGTAAAAAAGATGGAATATATTTTATTATAAAAATATTTTTACATAGTTTTTTTTTCTGGATTATGTGGTAATTATCATTGTTTTTGGTTTTATTGAAGTTGTTATATCTTGGTATATTTTTCAGTTTTTGATACTATATTCAAAATTTCAACATATATTCAATATACATTTGAATAGCTCAATAGCTTTCAAATTTAGTTTCAAATTTTCAATTAAACTTGATATATTCTTATAAGCGTTAGTATATCAAGTATTCTTTCAACAACAACAACAACAACAACATGTATTTGTTATAGCGCACCGAAGGGCTCGGGCGCGACACGATTATAACAGTTGGGAACACGGAATACAACTAACAGGACAGATGCAAAAGAAGTGAACTACAAATATGCAATAAATGACAATAAATATAGAGACAAAATATGGTTAAAACATACAAAGCAGACGGACATGACGGACAAGACAACACGACTGAAACATAATGACAAAACAACACAGCAAACACTACTCGGGAGAATATAGTCATAGCGTAGATATAGTAAGCATGCAAATGAGAGAAGGAATACGAGTAAGAACATGCTAAAGTAACATGTTATAGTGATGCAAAAGGTGTGAGAGTGTCGGAGACTGGGTCAAAAGAGAGGTCAAAAAAGTGTTTGGAGAGCTTAGATCGGAAAGAATTGTAGGAAAGAGAAGAAGTAATGTGAACTGGGATGGAATTGTAAAGGCGAGGGGCGGAAAAAAAGAATGATTTGGAGGACCAAGGAGATTCATTTAAAGCACGAGGGCATACAAGGGGAAGAGGAATTCGGGAAGGAGTGAGGCAAGGAGTGAGGAGAAGGCGGAGATAGGATGGCTGATGAGGATCGTGGAGAAGCTTATATATCAGACAGCACAGGCGAAAGTGAATACGTGGAATAATAGGGAGCCAGCGAAATTGAAAAAGAAATCGAGAAGTGTGACGACAAGGAACAGGATGAAGGACAAAACGACAAGATTGATTAATGACGCGTTGTAGGATTTTAAGAGAACGACGAGGAGCATGGATGTACAAAGAATTACAATAGTCAAGTCTAGAGAATACATGAGAGTGAATAAGTTTGATTGCGGAAGGTCTGTCGAGATATGAGCGTATAGGATAGAGGGATCTCAAGATAAGACGACAAGTGCGGGCGACAGAGAGGATGTTGTCGGAGGAAGAGAGAGATGAGTCAAAAATAACTCCGAGATTGCGAACTGTCGATGATAGGATAAGAGGTAAGCGAGGAGGAAGAATACGAGGAGGATGAAGAGCCAGAAACTCAGACTTGGACGGGTTGAGGAGAAGGTGACGGGACGACGCCCAAGAAGAGATGGTGGATAGGATGTCAGAGAGAAAAGACGGAGAAGGAAAAGGAAGAGGGATATATAACTGAATGTCATCAGCGTAGATATGAAATGAGATGGAATACTTACGAAGGATAATTCCACAAAAAATTTCACAATAATTCCACAAAAAATCAACTTTTCCAGCAATTGGTACAATCTATTGTCATATTTTTATAAAATATTTTATTGACCCAAATTTATTTTCGGACCTTATAGCTCTGCTATTTTGAAGCACTCTCAATCTAACAATATTATTAATAACATTGTGATATTATGAAGGAAGACTTAGCATATTCAAAACAAAGCAACAACTGCGATATACTTTACAATTTGAGAAAAAAACATAGATCATTATTTATATCAATATTGATAATGGATCCTGTATATTATTCTGTAAATATGTTCATAATATTATAAGATTAGTAAAGTGTTAAACCGAAAAAATCTATTTTTGCTTTTATCAGTCGAATTCCTAAATTTATATTTTGTTTCAATTGTATATAGTCATTGTCATTTTGTTTGCGCATTCCATCACATTTTATCTTATTTCAGGCACATATAAAGCTTATGCTTGTAAGTGAGTTTTCAATACAATTTCAATGTTCAAATATTTATACGCGTTTCTCACCGTATTCAATAGATTGTAGATTGTTTAGCGAACACAATTTCACGAAATGCAACCGTACACTGATTGTATAAGCACTGTGTGTGTATATGAGACCGCCGGTCTTAGACAATACACAGCCCACACAAGTACACACGCACGCACACACGCCGCACGCGCTTACCAGTACGTTCGTCCGACTGCGCTAAGCTAATGCCCAGGTATTACCTGCCACTGCTACGACACACACACACACACACACACACACACACACACACAGACAGACAGACAGACAAACATAAAGCTTCGTCGGTGGCGACAGAGGTGGTCATCGACATCGACTAGAACAAGTGCTATTTGTATGTCTGTCTGTCTGTCTGTTTGTATGTCAGTGTGTGTGTGTGTGTGTGTGTGTGTGTGCTTGCGTGTCAGCGTTTGTGTGGCGACAACATGGACGATAAATGCGCCACAATAAGCCAGTTGGACACTGGCAAGATGGTCAATGCGCTCATTTCGACCAGGCTTTGGCGCACACTAATTATCTCTGCTCTACCACGCAAAATCGTTTTCTAATTGTCCTCAGCTCTTGGATTTCGTTCGTGTCCTGCCATATTACTAACCTTATTACATACTTGCCCTATGACTATACTTATATTAAGGCCATTTAATTTGATTATTTCATTTGCTTCATCGTTTATTTCTTTTGCTTCTTTATTCATTAGCTCTCATCTTCCTGACTAAAACCTTTGTATTTCAAACTCTCTCTCCCTCTCTCTACATCTTCTGGGCGCTTCCAGTACATTGGGCCACCGCAGGGTGGAAATAGTTTTTGTACTCTTTCCATGCTACTGAATTCCCGTGAAATTAATAATAATAATAATAATACTAATAATAATAATTTGCTCGTTTGCATGCGCACATACACTTGCGTATGTGTGCGTGTGTGTGCGTGCAAGATAATGATGTCTCAGAAGCAGTGGCGGCGCTAGGAGGGGACTTGGAGAGGTTAAATCTTCTCTAAATATGCCAAGCTCTCCACTGAGACCACCTAAAACCCTGACCATTAATATTTCGAGTGTAATTCATCGTGTTTCGCCAAGCCCAGCATCTTTCTCCTTAGCCCCGCACTCCCCCCTCAGCACCCCTAGCAGAAAAATCCTAGCCACGCCACTGCTACAAATGCTACACAGTCGTAAGGGGGGCGGGTGTAATTCAGCCGCTCATTAATTCTCCGTCATAACGGCGGTCGAGTATGATCGCTTCATTACCTATCACTAATTGGCTCTGCTCTTTTTGCTGTGCTCTAGGAAAATTTCTGCTGACGAGTCGTGCATTTGTTTTTGTCGCTGCATTTTGTCGGGCGCTGCCAATATTATTATGGTTATTATTATTATTAATTACAGGCAAATCCAGTAGCATGGAAAGAGCGCAAGCACTATTACACCCTAAGGTGGCCCCATGTACCGGAAGCTCCCAAAAGATTCAGAGAGAAAGAGAGTTGGAAAAGAAAAAAGTCTAGAAAGAGAGTTGGAAAGAAAATAATAAATAAATAACAATAAATAATAAGCCATCATCCGATAACACTCCATAATGTCACTCCGCCAACGTTCATCAATAAATAATAACAATCAACAAAAAATATGTGATTCAGTATAACCTATCACTAATGGCGCCATTGCACCGCAAGGCAAATGGCACAGGTTTTGCCGGTGGTAATTGGATATAGCTTGCCAAATAACTGGCTGGCTCTACATCAGTGGCGGCGTGACGTCATTAGCTGATGAACATTGACAAGTCAATAAGAGCAGAAACAATTATTACTGCTATATTAGGTAATGACATATGAAATTACTGCATGGGGATAAAACACATAAAAATAATCTGGATTCAAGTATGATAAGTGATATTAAACTCGGTCAAGCAGAATATGTTTTACTTTGTTATTTATACTCAAGTCTTTCAGTCTCCTAAATTCCTAAGCCAATAAACGTGCACAATTTCGGCACTTTCACCTTATTTCACCTATGCATCCATACAGAGCCGTAGCAACCGCCCCCCGTATCCCCCGGCCGGGAGGAGCCCCCGAGTGTTGAGGGACCCCGTTGCTTCACGTATGACATTAAAATTTATCATATTATGTATAGACTTTACCTTTTTGCTGATATGTTTTCACCTGAGCTTGTATTATGTGATTATGTATAATAAATAAATCCATTATTTGATGGCATATATTTATTTATTTATTATATTGGCATATATTATATATTTATAATGGGGGCCCCAAGTGCTGCCTTCGGAGGGGCCCCAAGTGTTGCCTTCGGGAGGGGCCCCAAGTGTTGCCTTCGGGGGGGGGGGGTCATGAATCCTCGTAACGGCTCTGCATCCATATGTTCCGCAACAGTAGCCGACCTAGAGTGCAAATTCTTTGAGGAAGGCTGAATTATGTGTGAGTGACTAGGTAGAGTGTGAAGGTTATGACTTGGGACATTTTTAAACGATATAGATACACATATTTACACACAATAATGTCCGAATGTTTTGCGATAATGCATTTATCAACAAATTCCACAGATATATATTTTTCTAGACTTCTTTTAGTGAGCTCTTTGGTTATGAGAAGCCGATGGAAATATCTTGGAGAGGGTTTCAGCCCTCTGAGCCCCCCCCCCACTTGATCCGCCAGTGTTCCGCTAAAAATTATCCCCTGACAATTACGCTATAGCAAGCTCCTTTTCGACAAACACCACTGAGAAATACCCTTAGTAAGAGACATCGCAAATTCTTGGCAAATACAATTATGGTCATGTTTCATCTAAATTCTGATAGTTTTGCAAAGAATATCCTGAAGTGTCTGAGGAAGTGTCTGACTATTCTGAAGAGTCTGAATAATCCTGATGTGTTTGTCCAAGGAGTTTCTTGTACGAAGCGCGCATCACCTAGAATCCATAGCGGAGGCCAGGGTACCAGACTATCCTTGTGGTTCCATATGCATACTGCATATATACAATCCATTAAATGGTTCCTAGATGCATCTAGATGTGTGCTCCACTTTAACCATGTCTGACTAAGCTTGTGCCCGGAACAAAACATCGACACAAATTTTTAACTATAGTAAATTATTTATTTTTGCAATATATAAATCAAAAAACTATTTATAAATTATAAATTGAGAACTTATAAATTATATATAAATTATAGATTTAAAATTTATAAGCAATTCATGAATTTATAAACAATATTCAACTTGTAAAAAAGTCTGTTTCAAATTATATAGAGGTAAATTAAGACATATAAACATGTGCAAACAGTGAGAAAATAATTCAATTAGCATAAGCACAGTGCCCACTGTCTCAATGACTCATTGTCACACTGGCTCACTAACTCTATAACTCAATGACTCAATGACTCATTGTCACACTGGCTCACTAACTCTATAACTCAATGACTCAATGACTCATTGTCACACTGACTCACTGACTATATAACTCAATGACTCAATGACTCATTGTCACACTGACTATATAACTTGATGACTCAATGACTCATTGTCACACTGGCTCACTGACTCTATAACTCACTGTCTCAATGACTCATTGTCACACTGACTATATAACTCACTGTCTCAATGACTCATTGTCACACTGACTATATAACGCCCACTCAGAGCCGTAAAAACCGCCCCGACACCCTCCGGTCGAGGGGGCCCGAGTGTTGAGGGGCACCGTTGCATCACACATCACATTAAAATTTATCATGAAGTAACGCTTACAGGTACCGTGGAGTCCCCAGGAGACCGATGGGCTGTTCGTAACCGCATTTTACCAAAGTCGGACCTCTATTATAATGGTGCTATATTCATAATGGAGACCCAATTATTGCCTTCGGGGAGCCTCATGAGACCTTACGTCGGCTGTGCGCCCACCAGACGCCAGACACCATAATTGTGTCACTCGCTTGTTTTTGTCCGATACATAAAGCGGTTCACACTGTAAAAAGAAAAAATAAAATCAATGTGGCATATGGTTTAAACATATAAATTAACACGGCACTATACAAAGCTTCAAATGTCGAACATAATTGGTATGGCACTTGACTAAGTGCACAGTACTTTCCAATACTTTAGCAAACAAAAATAACAATCAGCATAAAGCAAATTAATTGAAAACATAGGAATATTTACTGACAAGTTTTGGTGCTCCTCGGTTTCACAACAAAATTAATAACGTATACAATCTCTGCCTTTTTCACGTGCATAATGTTCCAACTTCTAGGTGCATAGCTCGACTAAACAATAAAAAACATGGCTGCCGAAGCCAACGAAGCAGTAAAAACAAGGTTTAAATTAAACGACAATTTCATTAATAAAATATATCAATAATTCAAATAAAATGTCAATAATTCGGGTTAAAATATGAAAGTTAAAGAAAATATAGTCATTCAAGGATATTTTTCTAACAAATTTGGAATTATCAACGGCAAATCATGCAGGTATTCTGATTTATTAATAACGAATCGCTACGCAGAGGCTACCAGACTCACTGACTCATTGACTCATTGACTCACTGACTCATTGTCTCACTGACTCATTGTCTCACTGACTCATTGTCTCACTGACTCACTGACTCATTGTCTCACTGACTCATTGTCTCACTGACTCATTGTCTCATTGTCTTACTGACTCATTGACTCATTGTCTCACCGACTCATTGTCTCACCGACTCATTGTCTCACTGACTCATTGACTCATTGACTCACTGGCTTATTGACTCACTGACTCACTGACTCATTGTCTCACTGACTCATTGATTCATTGACTCATTGACTCACTTACTCATTGTCTTACTGTATCACTGACTCATTGTCTCACTGACTCATTGACTCATTGACTCACTGGTTCCTTGTCTCACTGGCTCATTGTCTAACTGACTCATTGTCTAACTGACTCATTGTCTCATTGTCTTACTGGCTTATTGACTCACTGACTCACTGACTCATTGTCTCACTGACTCATTGATTCATTGACTCATTGACTCACTTACTCATTGTCTTACTGTCTCACTGACCCACTGACTCATTGAATCACTGACTCACTGACTCATTTGATCGGAGACAGCTGCCGCGTCGTTGACATTTTTCAGCTCGTTTAAGGCCACAAATTGTAGTCGTTAGCTGCTCACACACACATACGCACACACACACACACACACACACATACACACACACACAGACACACACACACACACACACACAGACAGACACACAGACACACACACTCACACTCACACTCACACGAAAATTGTCTACATTGCGCTTTCAGAAGAAATATCAACGAATGCCGAGTGAGGATTTTCGTGTCGCCTCAGCTTATTTTGTACCTCACCGTACTGGAAAATTTACCTCCTGTTATGGCGACTTTTTTCTGCTCAATTACCTGGCAACCAGTCGTTGTCAGCTGGCATCACTGCTGTGCTGCGTCATTTTTGTCTCGATGACCACGGCCGCCGACAGTCTCAAGATTTAGGAAGATCTGCAGCATTTCATGTTGAGACGTGAAGGATAGACAAATCTGCGGGAGAATATAAGGACTTTGAGAGAGCATAAGGAGGAGAGAAATGAAGACGTGATGGGAAGAGAATTGTTTAGGTTTGAAAATAAAGAATAAGTTTAGATAAATTTTTGAAGAAAGTGTGTATGGTTTTTGGAATAGGAGAAAGAGGTTGAAAAACAGAATAAAAATAAATAAATTGCAGGCAAATAAAAAAAGATATAGGAAAGTAACACAAATTTACACAAACAGAAACAGAAAAAAATAAGTATTACAAATATCCATCAAACCTTGAGAAATTAAAAATGTTTACAAATAACGAAATTGTAAATAAGCAAAAACAGTTTATTTATATGAGCTATGAAGGGCTGAGTCAAGAGGTAGTCCCTTGAACTTTCATCTGATCTGATCTGATGCGACAGTGTTCAGAACACAGTACTGAACACTGCTGGTATATGCACTGTAACAGAGCATCTCTATATCGGACAATATCTGTGAGATTATCTGAAGAAAGATTAGCATCTGGGATGTGTTGTTCGAAAAAAGGACATCTCAAATTTTGTTCAAGGCTTTTACTAAATACAATTGATTAGGTCAATAATTGAAAAGGTCGGACGAAGCAGAGATCGTTGGGAACACAACGTGTTTGTTGTTTTACTCTGCCGTCAAATATCAAAATACTTCAATATTAGTGTTTAAGACATCTTTGAATAAATATATGACATTTCTATTTTATTTGTTCAAATATATACTCCCATTACAAATTCTTACTCTAGAGTCTAGAGTAAGAATTGTTGCACAGTGTTCTTCTTTACCACACAGAAGTGAGGTGGCTCTCCCGTGGCAGGGTGCTTACACGTGTCTTCGAACTACATGAAGAAATCAAGCAGTTTCTTAGAAATCAAGACAACAAGCAACAACAACAAGCGTGTATTTGATATAGCGCACTAATCAACAAAGGCGTGATAAACATGAAATATAGATATACAAGATAATAATTACATCAAAACGGGAGCTCAGAAAGAATAAAACAAGAGCTAGCAAGGACAAAAATATAACAGGGAAGATAAACACCGAATTATTTTGTGCTGAGAAAAAAAAAAAAAAAAAAAAAAAAAAAAAAACAACAACAACAACAACAACTAAAAAGACAAGAAAAGACAAATATGAACACTGGCGCACGTCACATATAAGCACGATTAGCACAAACATAAGATCAGGGGCTGTGAGCGGAATAAAAAACACAGCAGGAAAACCAAAACACAAAGTGCAGTATTGTTAGTAAGAGTATATACATGGCGATAATATGGAGATACGAAAATATGGAGATATATATATACAAAGGTAGTGTCAGTGCAATCTATAAGGAGGTGTAAGCGGCGACGGAAGAGAAAGCAGGTACTTATGTAGCGCAGAGGAAAAGGAAGAATATGATTTATGACGAAGGATATGAGGAGGAAGAGAGTTGTATAATCGGGGGGCAGAAAAATAGAAAGACTTCGCGGACCAATTTGATAAGTGGTCGGCGGGAGGGCAAACAAGAGGTGCGGGACGGAGGCTGAAAGGACGATCAGAGAAGGTAAGAAGTGAGAGCAAGTACGAGGGAGGAGAAGATGAGTGGAGGAGCTTATATACAATACAACACAGCTTATATTGTATCCTTGAAAGAGCTGGCAGCCAGCCGAGCTCTCGGATATGAGCGGAGGTGGGTGTCTTAGGAGGAAGGCGAAGAACGAAGCGACAAGAAAGATTGATGATAGATTGAAGAGAGCGAATGGACTTCTTAGGAAGATGAAAGAATAAGGAATTACAATAGTCGAGACGAGAAAAAATAAACGAGTTCACTAAGAGGAGAGCAGACGCAATATCAATATGAGAGCGGATCGGGTAGAATTGGCGCAAGGTGAAACGACAGAGGCGGGTAATTTTTGAAAGATGCTGAGAGAATGTTAGAGAGGGATCAAGAACAACACCCAGATTACGAATATGAGATGAAAGAGGCAAGTTGACAGAACAAGGAGCAATACTGGGAGGGTGAAATAAGAAATATTCAGTTTTTTCAGGATTCAAAAGGAGATTTCTTGAGGACGCCCAGGCAGCGATGTGTGATAGAAGTTGAGAAATTAGACCAATTTTTGAGGAGGAAAAGGGGAAGTAAATCTGTATATCGTCTGCATATATATGAAACGATATGGGGTAAGACCGGAGTATGGGGCAGAGGGATGAAATATACAGATTAAACAGAAGAGGGCCGAGAAGAGAACCTTGAGGGACACCGGAATCCAATGGAAGAGGAGAGGAAAACTCGGAGTTGCAGCGAACTGTATATGAACGATTTGTAAGATAGGAAGTTAGAAGAGATAGAGCTGAAGAAGATACACCAATATGGGCAAGATCTTTACAAAGAATCGAGTGATCAACGAGATCAAAGGCGGAAGAGAAATCTAGGGAGATGAATATTACGGAGTTGCCTGAGGAAAAGGAAGCGAAGATGTCGTTCAATAAAGATAGAAGGAGAGTCTCAGTTGAGTGATTAGAGACGAAACCGGATTGACGGAGGTCTAGGGCAGAAAGTATGCAAGGGCGGAGTTGAGGAAGGATGGCAGCCTCCAGAAGCTTAGAAGGTAGTGGAAGCAAGGAAATAGGCCTATAACTACATGGAGTACTAGTATCCAGGCAAGGTTTTTTAAGAATAGGAGAAATAACAGCGTGTTTAGAGGCCAGGAAAGTACCGTGGAGGAAAGAAGTGTTCACCAGATGAGTAAGAAATGGGGAAAAGAGTATGATGGAGTCGGAAAGAGCCCGGAAGTTAATTGGATCAGATGGACACCTGGAGGATTGAAGTTTTTTAAGAAATTTGGCAGTCATGGCTGGAGAAATTGGAGAGAAAGAAGATAAAGAGGTGTTTGAAGAAGGAAAAGATAGTGCAAGGGAGGACGGAGGTAATTTGGATTTGGCCGTGGCAATCTTGTCTCGAAAGAAGGATGAAAAACAGGAAGCAGATATTGAGCAAGGGCTAGAATTCGATGAGCCAGTGATAGATTTCAGGGTCGACCATCTGGAGCGGGAAGAATAAGTACACGAAGAAAGCTTAGAACGATAAAAAAGAGACTTTGCGGCATCAAGGGCTGATAGGAAAGATTTACGAGCCTGACAAAACATAGACCAGTTAGCGTCGGTCCGGAACCGTCGCCAGGAACGCTCATGAGCTCGAGAATTGGCACGAAGGCGGCGCAGTTCGGGAGTCAACCACGGCTGGGGTGAAGATGAAGGTTTGGTGGTACAACGACGCAATGGGAATAATGTGTCATTAAATATGGATAGTGAATTGTCGAAGAAGGGTAGCAGCGATGAAGGGGACAGGAAGTGATAGTTGTTGGGAGCAAGAGAAATTGACACGAGTCAAGAGTCAAGTCCAAAAGACAGTGACATTGCTGACCATTTCGAAAACAGGGAGTTCATTTTGTCACTGGCATACCTAGCAGATGTATTCAAGCACCTTAACGAGCTGAATATCTCCATCCAAGGGACAGGGATGAACATGATCACTGCCAGAGAGAAGTTGTCTGCCTTCACCAAGAAACTCCCAATTTGGATAAAGCGCATTGAGAAAGGAAATGTTGCTAACTTTCCTTCACTTGATGAGGCTGCTGGTGCAGATGAAGAGTTGCCTATCCTGACTGAAATGAAAGATCATTTGCAAGAGTTGATTATGTACTTCCAAGGATATTTTCACCATGGAGAGGTTTCTGTGGAACAGAGATGGATACGGGATCCATTTCTTTTCAACCTTGATTCCATGGATGATAGTGATATAATGAAAGATGATATTGTTGAGCTGCAGGCCAATGACAGAATCCGAATGGAGTTTGAATCAATGCAGCTAGACATGTTTTGGTGTAAACAGCTAAAATTATTCCCACAGTTAGCAGAGAGAGCTCTGGAGGTCCTCGTGCCATTTGCAACCACATACTTATGCGAGGCAGGTTTTTCAGCACTCCTACACATCAAGACTAAGGCCAGAAACCGTTTGGATGCAAGTGACGACATGCGTGTGGCACTTTCGAAAAAAGAACCTCGCTTCAGTATCATCATTGAAGGAAAACAACAGCAAAAGAGCCACTAAAAATGTGTAAATCATTAATGTGTACTTTGTGTACCATGTATACTACTAGATTAGAAATTATTATACATTATGTTGGTTCAGTTCAGCAAGTGAATAAAGTTAATTTCTGAACTAGATTTGCATCACTAATCCATTTTACTTTTTTTTAATAGTATTAATTTTTGACAGGGGGTACGAAAAAATTGTATGAGATATCAAGGGGTACGGGCACTAAAAAAGGTTAAGAACCACTGCTCTAGACTGAGTAAAAGTGTGTGTGCGGCTAATTTTCGAGAGTTATGCAGAGCTGGGAACACTTGTCGGAGTTCAGCTTCAGCCCCCACTTTCGGCACCAGCTGCAAACATAATCCAGCTGAGACTGCAATTATTCGGCGTCCGCGTTGGAGTTAATTCGTCGGGAGATCTTCATGTCATCAACGTATAGGAGATCTGAGTCGCTCAGTGTGACCGCCAAGTCGTTGATGAATACAGTTAACAACAGTGGACTGAATACAGATCCCTCCGACACTCCACTGGTGACATCGGTCCAACGGGATGTTTTTCCGCCGAGCACCACGCGCTGCTTGCGATCTGACAAGAACGATTGCAGCAGGTCGAGAGATGAGCCAGCGACGTTGTAAGCTGCAGACAGTTTGTGAATGAGTAGGCGGTGGTCTACACTTTGAAAAGCAGACGAAACGTCTGTGTAGACCACGTCCAGCTGCGATTTGGCATCAATAGCGTCGCCATCATGACACATGAACCCGGCGAGATATGTGACGCAAGAACGATTGGCGTGGAATCCATGCTGATTGTGCGATATGAGCGGCGAGATGTGACGCTGCAGATGCGAATTTATGAGGTCCTCGAATATATTGCAAAAGATTAGCAAGAGGCTGATGGAACGATAGTTTACCGCCAGTCTGCGGTCACCCTTTTTCGGAAGAGCAATAATATTGGCCTCCTTCCACGCTCGAGGGTAAACATCGCTACGAAGACAGATGTTGTATATTTTGGTGAAAGGCACAGCCAGCTCATCTGCACACTCGGCCACTGATATTGTCTGGCCCACAGGCAGAGCCGTTGCGAGGACTTATGAGGCCCCCCCCGAAGGCAACATTTGGGGCCCCTCCCGAAGGCAACACGGGGCCCCCCGAAGGCAACACCTGGGGCCCCCATTATAAATAAACCATCAAATAATGAATTTATTTATTATATATAATCACATAATACAAGCTAAGGTGAAAACATCTGAGCTAAGGCTATGAGGTAAAGGCTATACATAATATGATAAATTTTAATGTCATACGTGAAGCAACGGGGCCCCTCAACACTCGGGCCCCCCCCCCCCCCCCCTGGCCACGTACGGGTACGGGGTACGGGGGGTACGGGGGGCGGCTGCTACGGCTCTGCCCACAGGATTTGTGAGCACTCACCAATCGCAGACACAACGCCACATCGTGCTCAGTTATTAGTGATAGTTTGAACACATAAGAGCTCATACAGCACCTGGGGAACGTGCCCAAACTGTGCGGTGAAAACTTTTTGTCAAAACACTTGTTGAGTAGCTCTGATTTAGCAGCATCGAGCTCAGCAGTGGGTTCCCTATGCTCAATTACTGTAGGCAAAGAACCGCTGCCGACGTTTTTGCTGACCGTTTTCATGAAGGAAAACATGCGTTTAGGATTGTGCCGAAAGTCGCCCATCAGATTCAACAGGTATTCTCTGTATTTTCGTTCCAATAATTGCTTGAAAATACGCCGTTTGTCTGCGTATAATGTCTAAGCCATAGGACCCCCATGTTGCTTATAGTATTTTCGCACGCTATTTAGGATTCTGAGAGCGTTTTTAACTCGTAGTCGAACTACGGCTTGTATTTCCGGGAGAGTTGCACGGTCGGGATGCAGTCGCCAATTGTGGACCAGCAGATGTCGTAAAACATTTCCACGGCGTGATCTGCACTGAACAGGTCCAGTACATTTCAGGCGAACAAGTGCAGGCGCTCTCTTGAACCGTCCCAGTTTGCCGTTTGTAGTTGAGCGCTTTTGTACTGCTGACCAGCGGTCCACGCTTTAAAATATGTTGTAACGTGGTGGCTATAGCCTTGTGATCAGATTGGAACATATTGTCGCAAAGTTTCCAGGTAGTGGTTGTGAGCTCCAGTCGGACAGAGCAACAGCTGATCACAGCTTACGCGCTCAAACACGTCTACTATGCTGGCGGTCACTGACCTTGGGTAACCGTCAACCACGGCGCCGTCTGGTGTCTTACTGATATAAGGTAGGTTGAAGTCACCCTGAATCACAAGTGGCAGGCCAGTTGAGTGCAGTTTGTCAATTGTGTCCACCATTAGGCCAATACACGCTGCGTCATTGGGGGGACGGTAGAAAACACCGTTCAGCAACAGTCGGCCAGACGAACCCAATTGTGTAATTAAGCACTCACAGTTCTCCTCAAGGTACGGCCTGCGTTTTGGAGATAGGTATGATTTGATGGCAGCGAGAGCTCCATCCCCTCTGGCGATGGAGCCAGCCCTTATCACGGCGAAAAATTCGATGGCTAGGGAGAGCTAACTCAATCTCGCTGGTCAAGACATTATCATTCTACCATGTTTCAGTGAGATTGATAATATCAAACTCTGCCAGTAACACGCGAAAGCTACGCAAAGCAGACAACTTGTTTGTTAAGCTTCGAACATTCTGGTAGTATATAAAAATGCTACTCATCTGTCCGTGTAGGTAGGGTGAATGAAAAACCAGGGCCGGGTCGGTGATCAGAGAGAAACAGCGAACAAAACAGAGCGGAGAGCAGCGCGGGTCCAAAGTCAAAGCCGGGTCAATGATCGGAACAAAACCAATAACACACAAGAGCAGCACAAGGGCACGTCCACACACCATGACGACTGACACACGACACGACACGGCATCATTGATCTGGCGATTGATGGCGGTTGTTTACATGCACAATAAATGTGTGTTTGATGCGATTCTTTATATGCGGTTGTAGATGAGTATGCTGATGATCTGAGTTAATAATAACCTATCCTTAGGCAGTGAGTGCTTGTATTGAGGCATTAGATAACATTATCATTATGGTGTGATATCACACAGAACACATGTGAGGCCTTGTGCCTCACCGGCCCCACGAAGGCAATGCTTGCGGATCCCATTATATATATAATACTATTATAATAGAGGTGTGATTTTTGGAAAATGCAGTTACGAGCAGTCCCTCGGTCAATATAAACAGCTGGGAAATTTTGTGCACTATTTTATGATAAAGTTTAATATCATGCGTGAGGCAACGGGGCCGCTGAACACTTGGGCTCCCCATTCCCGGGCGGGGGGGTCGGCTCTGGTTGCTACGGCTTTGGTAACAGAGAAAAACAGTCTGTAGATGGCTGCAGATGGCTGCGAGCTGTTCATTTATTATGTTCGCTTGGCCGCGTCGCACAAACAGTCGGCACTGCGGCGGTCATCGATCACGCAAGCGACAAGTTTGCGGCGGACTGTTGACTGCTGGTCGCTTCCGAGGCAAAGTTGGCCGAGTGGTCATCTGATGGCATGGTCGTCCAGAGACCACCGCCACCACCGACGTCCGCCGTCCGTCGTCCATCCTCGTTAATCCTGTCCAACTCGCCCGGGTCGCTTCATTGCCTCTACATCTCGGTGTACTGCCAGCTGCTATTTCGAAGCTCCGGCGACGCACAGCGGTCATTTGCATTAATGACACTAATGGCACACTGTGCTGTCGTTTAGAGCAGCGCTGCAACGCCGAGAAACCAGTGGCGGCGCCAGGTTTTTGAGTTGGGGGGGGGGGGGGGCTGGGGGGGGGAAAAGATGCGGTGCTTGGCCAAACATGAATAACTACACTTTAAATGGTCATGACTGGGATTTATTGGGTGGACTCAAGGGGGTTTTGAGTGGGCACAGTTTTTGGTGATATCAGCCTCTCCAAAGTCCGCCCTCCTGGTGCCGCCACTGCGAGAAACCTACGCTCCGCGCTTGCATTAAGGTTGGTATAGCACTCTGGGGTGCGCGCGTTAAGCCTGCGAAAGATGACTAAATGGGCGGTAGCGAGCTAATTCCATAAGTGCTCCCAAATGAGGCTATTTAACAGTGAAACAAATGTAGAGTGGCATTGCAAAAATGCTCTGCAACCTACACTGGCCTGGTTTGAAAAAATTACAGTGTACGGTAAATGTTGTAGCTCAATACACAAGTATAAATGTTGTTGCTCAATACACAAGCTGGATGAAAAGTATGTGTGCTGTGTTACAGCCAAAACACCCTACATCTTGAGTATGATTAAGAATGAAACGCAGTAATTTTGTGTATACGACGCATTATATGTTGGATAATAAATCTCGACATTCTCATTTTCTCTCATCTCTCATTTTTTTGACTGACCTTGTATTTCTCAAACTCTCTCTTTCTATGTATCATTTTGGTTGAATTCCGGTCCATGGGGTCACCGCAGGGCGGTAATAGTGCTTGCACTCTTCCCATGTCACTAGACTTGCCTGTAATTGATAATGACATTAATATTCTCTTATGCTGATTAAATAATTAGGCATGTTATCTTATCATTGCAGAATTGATATTTCTGAAACAGCTGGTAGGATATTGCAGCAACACTTATATTGTCCGCCAAACTACTGTCGATACCGTTGCTAACAAGAATGCTTGCCACCTGGTATATTGCTCCAGATGTCTACCTGTCCTGTCTGCTCGTTTAGCGCTGACAAATTGTCTACTTGTTCTTCTGGACACGAGTGATTGATTCAGTGGCGTAGCTAGGTTATCTGCAGCAAGGGGCAGTAAGCTGTTTTGTCGCCCCCCCACCATGTATGCTTGTGGGTCACTTAACTGCAAGAAACTGTGTGTTTCAGCACGACTGTATGAGGAAATTAGCAAGTCTATATTTTGATATAGCTTAAAAGATGAACTCTGTATAATAGTGCATGATTCCAGTAAACTAATCGGAGAATATTATTATTTTCAATCGATCTCTGCTTCATTCAATTATTTGAGATTAAAACAGCAAGTATGAATTAATATATTCAGAAACGTGACTCAGATATAAAACTGATAATTCAACGTCTTCAGCAGCTCTTATGTTGCCTCCTAAAACATGCCGCTCGGTGCGGATTGCCCTTACCCCATGCTACCCCATGCTACCCCATGCTACCCCATGCTACCCCCATGCTACCCCCATGCTACCCCATTGCAATACCTTGGCGACGTCAGACGTAGTGACGCCAAAACTGTAGGTCCCAGGCGGATTGCAGAATATTGCATGCTGCTGTTTCAACACTGACAGTGTGGCCGTCAAAGTTGACAAAGATCGATATTTTGCCAATCAGCGTGTGGACAGTTCGGACTGACGCTTTGAAATAACTGTAAAAAATAACTGGAGAAACTCGCCTGGGACATTGGTCGCTTGTTTCACACCCGCACGTGACTCAGAACTGCGATTTAAAGAGCAAAGCCCACATACACATAGCACACACTCACACACATACACATAGCACACACTCACACACATACACAAGCACACACACACACATTCGCACGCATAAAAACCAGCTGTTCGAGAAAGTGTTTCCCCCAATATTTGTCTATATTTTTCTAAGCATAGTTGTAAATATTAAATATGATATAATTTACTAATATTATATATAATTATAATATGCAAATGTACTGAAATTATATAATCATTTTTCATTTTGTTTATACGCGCATTAAATGTCTATATTATGACTATAGAATTAGGAATTTTATGTGATAAAAAATATCTTTACAATATAATGTTTTTTTTGAAGCGCAAAAAACATAAAATGCTATTTTCACTGAAAAATATTGTTTAAATATACAATTGTAATTACACAGATCACCGATTTAACATGTTATTATACACTCGAACACTGCATATAAATACAATATTAACGCCAGCAACGCTAACAATGGATATATAGCAACGCTCCTGATAGCTTCATGAAGTCCAGACATCAAAAGCGTCGAACGGTTTATACCCATTGTATAGCCCTAACCTCTACCATATGGCTTGTGGGCGTGGCATACGTGGTGTGAGAACGGGATTCACAGGGTCTTCAATAACTCGCTATGTATACCTTATCACTCCAAGCTAGGTACATAGGTACGTAGGTATCAGTGGTTATTTGGGAAGGTAGGATCATACACGCATGTACTTCGGATTCACATTTTCGGAAATTATTTAACACAAATGGCGTCGGTATTGTCACGCTCAAAGCGATTGAAGTAATTCAATGTGAAGTCCAATCTTCCAGAAGAGCGTGTCTGACAAGAAGAGCATATTTTGCGTTGCATGTGAGAAAAACTTGACCGCTGGTCACAAGACGCAGCTCGACCAACACAACAAATCTGCTGCTCGCTGGAAAAATATCAAATGTACATGCAGAATGGAATCAAAGGACCATTGCGCCTCGAAACAAAATTCCAAAGTGACACCACTACAGTGGCTGCACCAATGGGGGCTTGGTGGGCCAGGATTTTTCCGATAGGGGGCTAAGAAAAAAGTTGTGGGGGCTTGGCGAAACATGAAGAGCTACACTCGAACGCTGACTACATAATACTATAATAAGGGACTGGGGCACACTGATTTGATCCTGGAACTTGATCCAAAATTATAGGGCTTCATTTACAGTGGTAAAATTGTTTAATGTCCATGATTATGATTTGGGGGGCTTAGGGGGGCTTGGCATGTTTTTGAGGGGGCTGAATCCACCGCATCTTTTTCCTTAGCCCCCTACCGCAAATTCCTGGCGCCGCCATTGCACCCCTACCTTATCGGGAGGGCCAAATCAAGGTAAAACTTTCGCCACTACGAAAAAATTGTCTCTCTAAGGGTGACTCTCCAATGGAATGTCGCTAGATACATGCTCAAAATGCAAATAATCCACGAAAAAGTTCAAAATTCACGTATTATATTAAAATTGATCAATACTTTGGCGATTTTGACAACATATTTTTGCATTTTTCATCACATAATAAAAGGATAAAGAGCCAAAAATTATCACATAAAATTCCCAACTCTAATTATGACGTTTTTAGAATGCCCTGTTTTGGTTTATTAAGTTTAATATTTTTCAAAATGCTAATAACTTCTCATAAACTAACATCTATCAGTTTTTTATGTATGATGTGTGTGTGTGTGCAAATTGTTTGAAATTATTCTGAATAGCGAGTTCCTATCTATGGCAAGTGCTCTATTTTGTAACTTATGCGCAGGCAAATATATCATTTCTCACACGCGACACAACACCGTCCACACGCTACCTATTTATAACTTTGTATCACGTAACCTTTGTCACACATACATGCACACACACACACACAGGCATACATAAACTCTACCTTCGCCATGCACGCACATACACACAGGTCACTAATATGTCCCACAAGCAAACACACAAACAAACACACACTCGCACATTCTCAAGCACACGCGCACACATTCTCAACTTCAACATATGCAGACTAAGGCTAGTATTTCAGAGTACAATGCATGTCACCAGTTGCGGTGCCAGTATTTTCTTGATGAGGGGCTGAAGGGGGGCTTAGGAAAAAGTTGAAGGGGCTTGGCGAAGCATGAAGAATTACACTCGAACTCTGACTACATGATATAATAAAATGGGACTGGGGCACACTGATTCAGTCCTCGAACTTGAACCAAAATTACAGGACTTCATTTACAGTGGTAAGAAACTTTATTGTCCATGATTATGATTTTTGGGGGGCATAGGGGGGCTCCAGCACCTCCAAGCCCCCCTTCATTGGTGCCGCCACTGCATGTCATTATGACTTCATGTGCATCAGTGGCGTCACCACGGAGGAGCTTGAAAGGGATGAGGCCTCCTTGAAAATGTGCCCAGCCTCTGACCAAACTGACCATGAACATTTCTAGTGTAATTCCTCATGTTCCGCCAAGCCCCCACATCTTTTTTCTTAACCCCTACTGGAAAAATCCTGTAGCCGCCACTGATGTGTAACAAAGTTTAGTTTCGCATCTATCTGCTATTACATTCATCGTCGTATCTAGTATATCCTGAGTGACCTGGCAGATACCACCAACCTGACAATAGAATACTGACAATATTTGGATAGCTTGCAATAGAGCAATTACACGGACCAAAATAGACAAGCATCTATATTTATCCATCCCGACATCTATATCGCTCTATTTAATCTATATTTCTGTGCCGACATTTATAACTGCTCAAAATAATGAAGTAAAATACAGTAAAGCAGTGGTTCCCAAACTTTTTCAGCTTGTTACAAAATTTAGAATGCCACATATTTAAACATGTTTCACAAAATGTTGCTAACATTGATAATAATATGTTGTCAGCAATTATTAATATTTTGCATTTACTATATTTTGAATGGAATACATTTACAATATGCAATATACAACATAATACATTTTGCACTTAATGTAATATTTTGCATTCAATATAATATTTTGTATTTAGTGATATTTTGTATTTAATGATATTTTGCATTTCATAAAATTGCATTTATTTATATAAATAAATGCAATTTTAATTTATAAATAAGGCACGTTTTTATACAAAATTGCTTAGACAAAAATATGATGGCAATATAATATTTTGCAATATTTTAACCTGGCCTAACCAATTTTCTTTATTAATAGATGCCTTTTTGTAAAAAAGGAAACATTTTTTTTGTTTTATGAAAACAACCAATGTTCTTCAATGCCCGCATATACACGTGTACACGTATATGCATAAGCTATGCACTTCTACGCAGGAAAATGGCACACAACTATGTATGTTTGACGATTTCGAGAAATACAGCACATCACATGTATTGCATCACACTCGAACGACACAGAAAATTTCCAGGTAGGGAAAACCATGTGGCCACAATTATAGGTTATCCATGCACACACACACACACACACACACACACACACACACACACACACACACACACATACGATCTCAATGAGTCACTCACACACAACACACAAATATGCACTTATTCTTATATCCACGCACGAGGCATCTAGAATTCGCAACGCCCAAATAACAATCAAAATGGACAAAAGGTAAAAGCGAGCACATACTATCGATAATATTCGACGGTGTTGATCGAAACAGGTCGTATTCGCAAATAATGGTTCTATTTAAGGAGAATACAGAGTTAAAAATAACTGAATTGACAAATAAAACGACAAAACGGTTAGTGAAGAGACCAGTTTCATCATGTGAGTCTGGCTCGCAGTTAAATATGGCTTTACATTATCTGGTTTATGAAGCAGTGATAATTTGAAGACAATTGTGAACAAGATTAAGCTCACAGAGCTGGCACATCGGCAGAGAAGCACACAGCTCAAGATACATACACACACACACATGCACACACACGACTCCGATCAATGCCACCCTTTCAGTTCTGTGCGAGTGGACCGTAACTGGAGGTAAGCTCACAGCTTGGTGCTGCTGGCATTTTGAGCCTCCGGGTCTTCTGAAGGCTGCTGGGTGGAACGAGCGCGAGCGTTCTTTGACCAGGTCTCCTCTTCGGCCGAAGCGAAAAAGAGGTATTGTACGCCGTGAAGAACGAACAGAACGGACGTCACGCCAAAGATGATCCTCCATTGTGATATTGTGTTCTGGTGCCGGTCATAGCACAACACACACAAACACACACACACACACATGTACATACATAAATGAGCATGGAAGTATAAAAGCCAGCGCCCAATATTCAGATGGTCGGACGAATCTTTCGACAATCTGGAAAATGTTCGATAGTTTGGTCCTGAAGTCATTCCGTTCGTATACTTTCGATTTGTGCTTGGAATGTGTGTTAAAAACATCCAATTCCAAATAGACAAAACAGATTATGCGAAACGCTATAGATAATTTCACTTGAGATCTCTCCAACAAATAGGAAGAAAAAGTTTGTGCATCAGCCTTGAAATCCGACCACTACGGGGTCATCACTCACCTCTTCATGGATGAGAGCACCGACGAAACTCGGCACGATGACACCCGGAATAGTCGCAATGGTGTTTGTTATAGCCATCAAGGTTCCTGACCACAAATATCAACACCCCAGGTCGTTACAAAAACAATATTTATTGATTCTGAATGAAACAAACATCTGGGAAGAAAGCATAGGCACTTGCAGATTACGAATCCAAGCAGGGCAAATGGTTTGAGATATCGTCCATGAAGAAATCATCCTTAACTTCAGCGCAAACAGCCTTAATTACAATTAACCTGAGCTTAAACAATTTGCAATTAATCTAACCTTAAACAATTCATCTAAACTGAATCTAGGTCTGAAATAGACAGCATCTTCTTCACGGGCTCTCCTTGTTGTCCACAAGCGCTGTTCTTAACTTGTCAAAACACAAAATGCACCTGAACACATCCGTTGCTCAACAACCAAAGCAAACAAACAGCAGACCTGCAAACACGGGAGCGATGGAGATGTGATTGGACAGAAAGCCGCTGTACATGGAGCCAATGGCGCCCGTGGCCACAGTGAGAAGTAGGACGGCCACGGCTTTCTGGCATCCCACATAGGTGACGGCCACAAGACACACGGCGGGAACAAAAGCAGCTGTCACAAGCACATACGCACAATTATAGCAGCGTGTCAGCTATCATTCATGTGTGTGTGTGTGTGTTGTGTATAAATGACAATTATGCGTAAAAATATCCCCAAGCTTAAATCAACATGTGTATACACGAAATTTTACGTACTAAACTCATTCAGGTATGTGCCATACAACATCACACTAAGTGGTCTAATATATAGAATACACTTCAAATTGAATAAAAGGCAAATTAAAATGTAAGTTTACAGTTTCAAATTTGTGATGAGCTTTTAGTGAAAACATTGTTTTCAGTTCCTCTGATTAATGTAGCATAAACATGCGATTATACATGTAAATCTTTGACGCTAACATAACCTGTGACCACTTACCAATCGAGGTGGCAATCTTGGTGATCTGAGTGCGAGAGATGATTCCTCTGCCTGCCAACGAGTCCATGCAGCTGCCGAAGGCAATGCTGTATAGCCACATCACCAGGAACGGGATGGCCGAGAGAAGAGCGTTGGACTTGATGTTGAAGCCGAGAATGGAGGACATGTACAACGGTAGTTCAGTAAGGATCATGTACCTTCACCACACACACGCACACGCATGTGTACGTATATGCATATATTGAATCTGATCTGTCTATAGTCATTGGAGGTCTGATGACCGAAACGTTTGATTACAGTAACAATATATTGTGTTGTTCTTATATATCACATGAATACTTGTACATTTTTACTCAATTGTGTGATATATCATATTTGTCGGGTGTTTATTATATATTTATGTTTCATTATAAGACAATAAACCGACCAAACAAACATACATACACATATAAACACAAGATTTATCTCGAGACCAGCCTAAGCCGCTGCCGTTCCAAAACACTGCAGTTTCAGCAGCCGGGAGTCATCACTGAGCGGATATTATGCATAATAACTGAATTGAGTAATTCATCTTAAGTAATGCGAGTAACCCCACAAAAAGCCCCCCTCCTGAGTCCCCTAAAAGTACTCAGCACCCCACCGGAATAATCCTGGCGCCGCCACTGGACTGAAAGACTGCAAGCGTGAAACACTCACCAGCCAAAGTTGCTTCCAGTGTGCGAGATGAGTATGGCCCAGAACGGCTTTGATTTCAGCACACACATCCAGGGAATCTTCGGTTTCTGCGCCAAACAAAAAATGGCTGAATTTCGACACGTCACCTCATCCTATGTGAAATTTCATTGCCGTAAAAATAGATCCTCAATACACCGTAAGATTGGAAGGATAAAAAATCACCTAGGCACATTTGCCATTTTTCCAATTTATGTCCTGGACATTTCCTAAATCAGACAACATCCTTTAATAAAGCGCTGGGTATAAAATGTACTTTCTGCGTTAAAAGCGCTGGCGTTCAAGGAGGTCATTTCGAGATAAAATCTAGAAGAGTGGTGAATCACGAGCTTCTCACCGGTCCGGCAATTGGAGCCCTGTCTCCCTGAATCAACTGTTTCTCGTCGGCCGAGATCCACGGATGTTGGTCGGGAGTTTCGTAGACCAGCACAAACCAGGCCAGTGTGGGTATGAGCGCCAGACCAGCGGGGATGTAGAACGACATCTCCCAGCTCAGATCGCCGGCGAGAATCCCGGTCAGCGGCACCGAAATGACCGTACCCAAAGACATGCCTGTTACAAGTGCACCAACAATGATCAACCATCGTCTACCATCGTCGTCTAGCGTCGTCGTGTGAAATCATTTCACGAAACAGATTTGATGATTAAAGATCATCCCCTCAGAAAAAATCAATTTACCCTGATGTTGCCCCATCTAGGAAAAGGAAGAGTTTTATGTGTTATCCAATCAAAAGGAGTACTACTTGTGAACACGTGTTTGTTAATTCGGATAAATAGAGCGAAGATCATGTTGTCCAGACATTACACACACACACACACACACACACTCACACACAGAGACATACATACCGGCATAGACAATGGACGCGATGCGGCTGCGTTCTTGCACAGGAGCCCAGCGAGCCACAAGCACATGCGTAGTGGGCAGTGTCACTCCCTGTACAACACAAATTCGTTTTACTATTAGGCTGAAAGGCATTACAATTCCATAACATGCACACAACACGAGTAATGGAATATTATTATTATTATTATTGCTATTATTATTGTTTCTTAATAATATTAATATGTTAGTGATTATTATATGAGAATTTTTCAAGTTTCCAAGAAGCGCATATTTATATTTGTATTTGTTAGCAGCTAGCATATATCAGATTAGCAGCTAAAAATCTATTTTAAAAGGCAACCGCATTGTGGGCGGAAAAAACAATTAATTTCTTATTATGGACGATCTATTTTGAAAATTATTTTTATCCGCGTGTAATAAAAGCAAATACCCTATTTGCCGGTGTATAAGTCGACCCGTTGTATAAGTCGACCCCCTAAAATTCGACTGAAATTTACGATATTATGATATATCCTTTGTATAAGTCGAGCTCAATTGTTTCATTATATTAAACCTTAAAATTCAATCAGAAATATGTTAATGCGACGAACGCTTTATAATGATTCAGTTTCTCGATGTTTGATGAGCTTGACGGAGGCACACCCACGCACAATGAGATGCATGAGAAACGGCCTTGGTTACCATCACATTTGAAGCGATGAATACGAAGTTAAATTTTATGACTCGGTGTATAAGTCAGCGTCAATTTTTTTCGGTCGATTTTTGATCGAAAAGGGTCGACTTATACACCGGCAAATACGGTAATTGAGTTGTAAACAAACAACATAATTCTTACACTGTTGAGCCGTGCTAGACACTTTTCCTTGAAATTTTTTACTTCTTTTTTAATTTTTATAAAGCATTTTAGTTCTATTTTCAACGAACAATATATTTTATTAGTGCAGCAAAATCTGCGATCAAATCTGTTTCTACGAAACTATGGCGTCATGGAGCTACATCATTGTCAGTTGAGTAAAATACAAACTGCAAACAAACCAACATGCAAACACTCGGTATTTCCACGTAAATGCTTCTGAACTCGCTAGATTTCGCCAGAATTCGCTAGATTTCGTGCTACGCAGAGGTATTAGGAAAATACTGCCGTCTACTGTCCGCTACCATTAAATTCAGTAGTTGCATACGTGCGCTAACTACATGTTGGCCTGTTCTTAGTAGTTCTTAGCAGCCGTTAAGGCACAGAAGACACATTCACGCTCTTTCAGGAATCGTTCTCATGAAGCGTGTATGATATCACGTAAATGATGTGGATCGGCGATGCACGAATCTACCACAATTTCAAGCTCATATGCTAATGTCATTGGCGGTGCCAGGAATTTTGCGCAGGGGCTAAGTGGGGCGGAGCTTGGCGAAACATAAGGAACCACACTCGAAATGTTCATGGTCATAATATTTGGACGCTCAGGGAAGGTTTGGCATTATACTTGGGGGACTTCAACCCTTCTCTAAGCCCTCCCTTGGTACCGCCACTGACTCATGTGAAGTACGTGCCAATGAACACAACACTCTGGACGAACACCGCATAAATTCAATGAAATAGTTCAATGTGCTCACTGTCTGAGGCGGACTCATTACGATATCAAGATTCTCCCGGTCTCAAAGAGGCATTATCACGTTGCTACCTCGCGTTTCTAGAATGCCATATGACTTAAGACTTGGCAATTGCACTGCGTTGCACAGGATTTCGTTGGAACTGCACCTGAGCCTGGAATTGCAAATGAGAAGAACAATTACAGTGAATTACCATAGAAATGTATATAAATATATCATTATTATTAATTAGAGAAAAATCCAGTAGCATGGGAAGAGTGCTAGCACTATTACCATTTTTCAGTAATCCCATGTGCCGGAAGCGCCCAAAAATTATCATAATATTTATTCCGTATATAATTCATAGCCATCTTTCATTGTTTTGCCAGCGTGAGTTTTTTTATTCCATCACTAGATTGCAGACCGAGTCTCAAACAGACACGGATCAGCACACACACGCACACACACACACACACACACACTGTGTTGTCGCGTGAGTGTATGCTCATGGGTGTATATCGTGGGGGATATGGGCTGTATATACCCCCCGACAAATTAGCTGGAGGACTACTATGCAATTATACTACCCCCGTCAATTCTGCTGAGTTCAGATAATTTGGGTATATTTTCATCACACTCTGCTGGGCAAACAAGTAACAATACACGACAAATATGTGTGTGTGTGTGTGTGTGTGTGTGTGTGTGTGTGTGTGTGTGTGTGTGTGTGTGTGTGTGTGTGTGTGTGTGCTTGCAAGTGTGTTATATGCAATGTATATGCACTTTTTATTGACGTATGTGTGCTGCAATTGAATAGGCCGAAAATGGCTGAGGATTCATGCAATTGGCCAGCTGAGTCAATTTTGAGCCCTAAAGCACGAAGGCTGACATCCCCCGAGCCTCGACACAAATTTACACGCCCTTGGTTATGCTGGTGCGTTGGTGGTGATGATGTTAAAGGTTAAAGGCCTCAAGTGACAGCTGTTACACGGTAAGAAGCCTAAGCTTATGAGCACACAGGTATGTCCCGTGCAGCTCGCTGCCACCGCAGAGCCGACCCTCTCCACGCTATGGCGCCACAAGGACGGAAGGCGTATTAGAGAAGACCACTTCTCCAGAATGCATGACACAACACATGAGTGATATCTGGTACCATGATTTACTGCTGGGTAGACAGGATCTGTTGGATTATAGAACTTGAACAATGAAATTCTCCTCCGCCGGGTTTCGAACCACAGACCTCCTGCTTGTGAGGCGGGTGTGCTACCACCACGGAGTCCAACAAAACAATGTGATAGAATATGCTAGCCCCGCATGGGCTAGCAATCTCGCAACACGCCACACAAACACACTTCAAACACTTCAAAACACCGCACTCAGAACAATCACAGGATGCACAGCTACCACACCAGCAGACCACCTTCATCACGAAACCAGAATACTCAAACTGACACACCACCTAGACATGAGAGGCACACAAACACTCGCAGCAGCAGTCACCAACACAGCACATCCACTACATCACCTCACAACACAAGACAACACAGACAGAAACATAAAAACAACACCAAGCACACTTTACCACAGACAAATTTTCGCATCACTTCCACCAGCTCCCCCACGCACATCAATCAAGAAACACATACACACAGAGATCGCACGGAAAACCATACACTCACTACAACACAATACACTCCTACAAAGACACCCACCGCACATACACAAATCAGAAAACACACTCACAAGGGAATACAAAGTGCATCTGGCCAGGTTGAGATGCGGTCATCATCCTGCCCTTCTGTCATATCAGAAAAGGTTGAATGACTCAATCGACGACACCTGTCCAGATTGCAATTCAGCACCACACACCATCACACACATCAAGCAACACTGCACAGCACACACACAACTCAGACGCCAACACAAAATTACATCTATCAGAGACCTGTGGAACAACCCGGTCGGTGCCGTGTCTTTCCTCAGGAGCTCGAGGTTGCTCGGCCAGACAACCTGAGGAACAACAACAACAAGAACAACAAAACAATGTGTCGTCAACTCACCCCGACCATGCCCTGCATCACTCTGACGGTCACCAGATACGGCCAGCCCAGGTAGGCGGCCGGAGGCGAGACCAGCGCCAGGGCAACGTTGATGAGCAGCGACAGACCGAAGGTGTACTTGGCCGACACCAGCTCGGCCAGCCGTCCACCGATCACCTGTGTCAGCAGGTAGCCGTAGAAATAGGACGACAACAGCACTCCCTGCACGATCGTGTCCCAGTGGAACGGTCCCTGTTCAGCCATCAGCACGCACATACACACACACAGAAGTTGAAGATAACTACACTAGAACAAAGAAGAGAAAGAGGAGATATTATGTGTGTGTGTGTGTGTGTGTGTGTGTGTGTGTGTGTGTGTGTGTGTGTGTGTGTGTGTGTGTGTATGTGTGTGTGTGTGTGTAGGTGTGTGTGTGTGTGTGTGTGTGTGTGTGTATGTGTGTGTGTGTGTGTGTGTTCTTATTTTCTTAAGCTGTGCAATACAGATATGAACTGGTGTGCCATGGTGCTTGTGTTTTATGCTTTCTGTATCTGATTTTGGGCAATAAACATGTCTGTGTGAAAAAAAAAATAAATAAAATCTGAACTGAACAAATATATCGGCATTAATACTTTCGTAAGCAAGTATATGTGTGGCCGAAATTCAATGATTAATGATTCAATATATTCAGGATGACACTCGCACATAATGAGACATCCAATTTCATAAAGAACATCCCTCAAAAAGCGTGAGCAGTTCGAAAGCATCTTCTGTTTATGTATGAAAGGGAAATCTGATGGAAGAGGTCTGAATGGCGTTTTGTCTGTGTTAGTTGTCCTAACACCGGTGTTCAACGAATCTTGCAGCAAAGTCTACGTTGCAGAAGGACCAACTCCTTGTTTTTATCCCAGATGTGTGATATCAATATATTATGTATTTATTAATATATACAGGTACCCAATTAGACACCCTCCCTCCGGGGAAAGTTTTTGCGTCCACCATTGACAGTATATACACAGTATGCCCCGGATATGACAAACTCGTTTATAAGAGAACCCGGTTATATGAGTGTTTATGAGAGGGTTCGTCTTCTATACTTTACGTGTAATTATCCTCGGATATAAGAGACTTTCTCTCCACTTCCGACAACTCTCTTATATCCGGGCTACATTATCCATTATTCAAAGTTGGATGAGCGCACTTCTGTACAAACCCAAAATACACGAGCACAAAAACTTTAACCGTCCTGAATCCCCCTCTGAATCTCCTTGTCTGTGTGGCTGGCATGCATTTGTCGCTTTAATACACATCCGACCTCTCAGGCCATATTCTACAAGTTGTCAAAACATTAGTGGCTGCACATTGAATCGTGGTTGGTATGTTTAGCAAAAAGCTACCATTGCCTTTACATTTACATTTACATTTTCCTTTACCTTAACATTTGCCTTTTCCTTTACATTTGTTTTTACCTTTACATTTGTCTTTACCTTTACAATTTCCATTACCTTCGTCTTTGCCTTTACATTGGCTTTTGCATTTACCTTCACATTTACCTTTACCTTTATCTTTACCTTTACCTTTACCTTTACCTTTATCTTTACCTTTACCTTTACCTTTAGCTACCTCTTATCAAAAACTGACCAATTCTTTTAAAGCGGTAGTTTGCTGCAAAAATATCGTTAAGGCGGGAGAAGCTTTATGTGGCCTCATATCTCAAAACTGGCCATCACTGACTTACATCCACAGCTGCTTCATGCCCGGATTCATCTGCATCATCAGCGGAGCAGGAACCGGCGGCTGCATGCGCGTGCGTCGAGGAATTTTGGCCGTCAGTCGTCGACGAGTGCAGTGCCGTCGAGTTGACCATGGTGACGAGGGAAATGTGAAAGTTCACTTTGAGACCGTACGTAATGGCGTTGCCGATCGCCGCCAACACTGCAAACACGTACCTCTGAGCGATCCATCCTGTTGCACAGATAACACGCACACAGACGCACGCACATTTTCATTTCATTTATTGAAATATATATATTGCGCAATATCTAAACAATGTCTCAGATGCGCAGACAGTACAATATTTACAATGCGGCATTGTACAAACGGTCACTGATACATGTACACATATTCACAATGCTACAAACACACACACACACACACATTATATTATGTTAAGTACACATACTTACACATGCTTACACATGCACATACATATACACAAACACGTACACACATACATATACACATACTCATATACACATACACATATACACATACACATATACACATACACATATACACATACACATATACACATACACATATACATATACATATACATATGCGCATATCTATACGTACATATACATGCACATACATACATGTACACATACATATACACATACACACACATACACATACACACACATACACATACACACACATACACATACATATACACACACATACACATACACACACATACACATACACACACATACACATACACACACATACACATACACACGTACACATACACACACATACACATACACACACATACACATACACACACATACACATACACACACATACACATACACACACATACACATACACATACACATACACATACACACATACACATACAATATGATATTAACACAGTAACCGTAATTTATATTGTATATTATACACAGGCCAAACTTATGCATAGGAAAATTATACAAAACATAAATAATGCACTACATGAAAAAACGCTCATCAATGAATAATTGAAATTTGCCGAAAAATTATTTCGAAAATGAAAACTGCAAATATCCACTAAGACCAATTGTTTTTCTTTCCACTAAACGTGTATATTTTAATTATGTTTCGTCAAAGAGAAAACCACACACACACACACAGTCACACACGTACACATACACGCACACACACGCACACACACACACACACACATGCCTAACAAAAAAAAACAAATTCAGAACGAAAAAATATTTCGACATTCAAAATCAAACAGAAACAATCATTTCGACCTTCAAAAACAGAGAATCAAGAAAGACGTACAAAAATATACCTTCCCAAACAGGGCAATCGATTATTGGAATATATTTCCCAAAGAAATTTTTAACCAGACCACAACACAAACGCTCAAAAAGAAATTCGATCTTAGGAAGGCAGGAGCCACGAGTTTTTTACTCATTTCTGCGGAGACAACTCGGTGAGAACAGCTCGGTTAGAATACAAGAAAATCATTCATACATTTAGTGTTGAATTAGCAATGTACAGGAACAAATTATTGATTCAGACCAGCGTATGAAGTTCGATAGTTTACAGGTAGATAAAATTGTTTGGGCGATATTTTAGTGAGAGTAGCCAAACTAATAGCTTTATTTATAATATATCCATATTTTATAGCACTCGATTGCGTGGCATTTGAGCGACGATTACAAACGACTACACATATATCACTAAAATATCTCCATAGTAATCACTTGATGTGAAAACGAATATCTTCAACAAAAAAAACATCCGACTGCAGCTAACATGCATGTACTTTTTTGTTTGTAAAATTGTTTATATTATTTAATTAGTAATACATTATGTAGTGAAATATTGCGAGATACAAAACAAATCCGGCAAAATAAACTAAATACATTTCCTGAAATAAATGCAAGCATATTGAATCAAACTTCCGTTGTGTTTTTGCGATTCGCGCATGGTTCCACATTGTATATGTTAGTTATAATTTATACGTACTTAGTTTTTTCTCTTATTTTTGAATGACAATTTTTGGAAATAATCCCTATCTCTGTAACCACGATCGACATTAGCAAACCGGAAAGACGATGTCATTATTATACCAGACATAACGTTGATCGCAATAAAAGATTTAAAAAATGCATATCCATATTGTTTACAATTGCATAATATAAGTCCCTGTGTGTTCTGGTGAAAATGTATACACCGCGCCCACAAGACTGTATAATGAGTATACTTGCAAAATATAATTTGTCTGCTAAATGTGCTTAACTAAATAAATTATGTCTAAATATGCTTGAATAAATATATGCTTGCTGTTAACTTTTTTTCTCGCAAAATTACTATAATACACCCGCAAATGCTATCCTATATTACATATGGGTGCTTAAAATTGGCTCAGCAATAGTCTGAGCCAATTTACAATATGCAAATTACCTGATTCACCGGAGCTTCTCACATTAAACGACTGATGTACCATGACTGGTTCTCAAACGTTCACCAGACAACACCACAAAGTCCACACAGGCGTAAGCCAAACACCAAACAACCAATACGACCTCCGGGTGTATGTGTATGTGTGTCTCTGAACGGGCTGGTGTATGTTCTTTAGTCAGAGGAGACAGTACCAACTGATACCGAGCCTGAACTACGAATGCCTGTTGGGTTAACGCCACCTTCAAAGATCGACCAGAATTCGCTGACACGAGGTAGACACGTGAACTACATTGGGCGCATGCGCAAAGCAATGATATATCGCAGAATATGATGTAACTCTCACTTTACAAATACAATGGCCGAAAACAACAGGTATTTGGTGATGGCTGGTTATCAGAACTGGTTGATACTGAGCCTAGCACAGCATACAACCTAGCCCGGATATTCTGACAAATCAAGTTATTTTTACCAATTAATCCATTTCCCGTTTCCACTTGGATGTATTCCCTAGTTTTTGTGATGATTCATTTGAAAGGCACTTGATAGCGACAAGGCGATATGACATTTTGAGAAGGATAACTTGCTTAAAAAATAAAACAATTTGAATCCAGCAATGAAATTATACAGACATCACTAGAATATTCCTCAATTCACCGATAGCTTTGCAATTGAGCATTGAAAATTGCAAAACATTACTATTTATGTATGGCATAATGCAACATATATTTGGTATAATATTATCAAACAATGGATTATTCATATCAAGCCAAATTTACAGAATATTTGTTCAACTTCTGGTCTTTTTCTCGGCCGATTAAGCGAATCTGTGATAGCTTTATGTTTCGTTCACTAATTGCCTTCTATATATACTTCTCGTCACAAGCCAATGACAGATATGTTACGATTAAGACGAGGTACGAACACGCTATACCTTTTTCAAATCAACAGTCAGTTATCGCAAGCTCCTGAATTTTATATAGCTATATAAAAGACGATAAAAATCGACAAACGACGTAATAACAAACTATTTTTTATTCAATATTTATTCATACATCTTAATGTTTTTATGAATGAGTTGAGCAGACCAGTTTTTTCTCAGAAAATAGCATAGTCCATAGGTACAGCACATATTTTTATTTTGTATTTAATTCTTGTACCCCTGAGGAACCAGATTTGCACCCCTTAGCGTGCGAGAACCCATGGTTAAGACACCCTGACTTAGGTCGAGCTACGATTAGGACGATATGAAAGAAAGGTAAATGCCCGTCCAAAAGTACACTCACAATTTCTCAAACAGGATTTGTGTCAAATCAGTAGTTACACCAAATACGAAACCAAATATTTCCAAAAGAGAACATGATTATTGGAGCAAAGCGAAAGATTAAACATAATGCTAAGCGCAATATTTCCCTTACACTTAAATAATTGGCTTTTGGAATTTAAAACTAACATATATTAGTTAAAACTAGTAAATACAGAAATGGCAGGACATGAAACGCTTGAAATCAAGACATCTGTTGAAACGCTCTAATCCTAGAGTGTTGAACAATAAGTTTATGCACCCATGCAAACAATACTTCTAACTAAATACTCCTAAAAAACCACACACACACAAACACATACACACACAAACACATACACACACAAACACATACACACAAGCACATACAAGAAGACTATGTCACGTTCGTCAGTCAATGACAACATAATGTCTGTAAATGAGTCACTAACCCGATATACAATTTCAATGTGTATGTGTATGATTGTGTGTGTGCCTGAATGTACGTGCACGTCTGTATAGATATAGATGTGTACGCGTGTGTACGTGTGTGTATGTGTGTGTGTGTGTGTGTGTGTGTGTGTCGTGAATATAATAATAATTAATGAAGGGATTAGAATTTTTTTAATAATGCATTAAAATATACAATCGATTGTGGTCAATTGTATTCAGGATTTTGCTTTGAGCGTTGGCAGTTTATAATTAAGTGTGACTGTATTTGTTCTGCATTCGATCACCTGCGAGCGATATGCCAAATCAACTGAATACTCTTTTTTTGTTAAGCTACTTAGCAATGATATATAGCAATGTCATATTGTCTGGTAGCAATGGTGTTGGATGTGATCATATGATCATGTGATCATGGGATCACAATGCCAGCATGCACAGCGGAATTTGCACATACACATACACACACACATACATACACACACACATACACACACATACACATACACACACACACACACAGACATGCCCATGTGCATTAGGGTGGGTCGATTTTTATTTTTTTTAGTATTACAAATGTCAAGGTGGAGATAGGTGCAGTTTTTCGCGCTGATTAGGAATATGATAAAATTAAGTCTCTAACGTAAACCTATTTTGCAGCAAATTCATTTGAATATTCGAAAAATGGCTAAAATAGCACATATATCTAATGCCTTCTGGACAAATTTTATTTTAATATTTGAATGTCGTGCATATGCTATGGGATACATGAAACCCATACTTGAATTTGTGCGAAAACTGGAGTTTTACACATTTTAGTGATAGACAATGGAATGGGTCCATTTTCACTTCATTTATACTGTATATTTGTCAAAGTAAAAAGTAAATACAGTTTATTTTGCGCTGAGTAAGAATATTATAAAATTAAATCTCTAACTTTAACCAATTTTTCAGCAAATACACTTGAATATTTAAAAAAGGCTAGAATTACGCATTTATCCAATGTGTACTAGAGAAATTAGATTTTAATATTTCAATATTATGCAGATTATATGGGGTATATGTGAGCATGCTAATTAGAAAAAAATAAATTAAATGTCCAAGTCTAACCAATGCTTGAGAAAATTAATTTGAATTACAGTGAAAACTGAAATCTGACACATATTAGTGATAGGCATTAAGATGGGTATTTTTCAACATTTTAGGCCAAATTGATTGTCAAAATTTCACTTTCAACTAGTAGATATATACTCATTATTGCACGCATTATTATAATAAAATATAACGGAAATACATTAGATTGAGCAATATCTCAAGTGTAGTGTCTCAATAGCCATTTTCGGTACTTTTCAGGTCTTTCAATTGAATTTGTGCAAAAACTGATTTAACATTGAATTAATTGTTGTCATATTTTTATATAGTGTGTTAATATGCATCTTATAGCCATTGTCCAAGATTCATAGAGTAGAATATAATTGGTCCAGTACGCATCGACTATGGACGCAAATTTTTGTGTTTTGCCAAATTCCAAATGAATTTGCCAAAAAAATTATCAAACATGTATATTAAATGTTATCATATTTTTACTCAGCGCAAAATAAACTATACCTCTCTTCACTTTAGCAAATGTGATATTTGAAATTTTTTTTATTTACACATCTTAATGCCTATCACTAATATGTATCAAATTTCAGTTTTCTCCGGAATTCAAATTAATTTTCTCAATAATGAGTTAAACTTGAATATTTATTTTTTTATTCTTAATCAGCATGGTTACATGTATCCCATGACATATGCACAGCATTCAAATATTTAAATCAAATTGATCCAGTAGGCATTATATATATGCTCTATTTTAACGTTTTTTCGAATTTTCAACTGAATTTTCAACTGAATTTTCAACTGAATTTTCATCTGAATTTTCAACTGAATTTTCAACTGACTTTGCCGAAAAATTGGTTAACGTTAGAGACTAAGTTTTATAATATTCGTGATCAGCGCGAAAAATTGCACCTATATCTACCATGACATTTGTAAAATTCAAAAAACGTTAAAAATCGACCGACCTTAATGGACATACGCTCGAACACAAATTATCACAATCACAAACATACACATATAAACATATACATACAAACACATATGTACACATAAACACGTGTGTATGTGTGTGTCATGTTTGTTTGTTTAGTGAAAGCGATACGGAGATTGGCTGAGTACTGAAGACATGCTTTCTCAGCCTAGCTTGCAAACGACCTTTTCACCCAACAGCATGTACAAGTGTTTATCCGGGGTAATTTTGGGGTAATACCAATGACGTAGCTAGGGTATCTGTCACCAGGGGCGGTTCATTTTCCTTGCAGCCCTCATCAAGGTATTAGCAAGTGTATTTGTCGATATGGCTGAAAACACGAGCCCCATTATAATAGTGCATGATTCCAGTCATCTAATCGGAGAATATAATTATTTTCAGTCGATCTTGTTTTCAATCACTTATTTGAGATTAAAACAGTGAATGTGACATAGTCTGGAGGCCCCCCAATAATATGACGATCCCCCCTACCCCCAAAAAAGTCATGGCAAATTAGATTTCTTACCACTGTAAATGAAATCCTGTAATTATGGTTCAAGTTCGAGGACTGAATCAGTGTGCCCCAGTCCCTTATTATAATATTATGTAGTCAGCGTTCGAGTGTAGCTATTCATGTTTCGCCAAGCCCCCACAACTTTTTCCTTGGCTCCCACAACTTTTTCCTTAGCCCCCACAACTTTTTACTTAGCACCCCCCCCCCTAAGCCCACCATGGGAAGAACCCTGGCGTCGCCACTGCTCAGCAGCTCTTGTGACGCCCGGGGCGCACTACTCCCCCCAAGCGCCCCCCTACGCTACTCCATTGCTTCGAGCTGCAGTAGATATACGCGTGTTGCACATGATGCAATGCTGTTCAAACACAAACGCACATGAGCTCTGCAATGTACGCCCTGCAACATGGCGCCTAATTCGTGTTGATCGCCTGCAATTGCTTGTGCAGGCAAACACACACACAAACACACACACACATACACACACATACACATCAACAAGCAGGCAAACGTTGACCTATCATGGCGACGTAATGAGAGATGTCCACTGGTGTGAGATGTCTGTGGTTTAGTTGTTTATGCTTATATGCCGCCTGTATACGATATGCATACGGCAGTGGTTCTCAAACATGTTTTCAGTGCTCGCACCCTTTTCAAATTATCACACAGTTTTCGCGCCAACCAGGATTTTTATACCTATATATGAACAAAGATATAAATATAAAACGACGGATTAGCAAAACCGCTTTGTGCGATATTTCTTCATACAGCTCAAAGGGCCTTCGAGACGATTAAGCAAATAAATTCCAGGAAAAAATGTTACGCATAGGAAAAACGTGTCTATTCTTGAGTTTTTCCCAGGAATCCCCACACCCCTTCAGAGTCACACCCCTCGGTTAAAAACCCCTGACAGACGGGAACAAATGGATTACTTTCAAGAGCATTGGTGACCAATTTCATATGTGCCTGGTCATATGCGATTTGTTTAGTGACATTCTTGCGATTCCTGTATACAAAATTGCCTATAAGTATTACTAAATACTCCCCAGATCAATGGCGAATCCAGGGGGTTCAGAGGGCTCAAGCCCTCCCCTATAATGTTTCCATCGACTCCTCATAACCAAAAGATTAACTAAAAGAGGCCAAGGTAATATATTTTGCTGTAGAATTTGTTGATATATGCATTATCGCAAAGATGTTGCATAATGATGCATGTGCATGACTGTTAGCCCCCAAGATTCAGCCCTACCAAAATTACATTTTGCATCCGCCACTGTCCCGAATCTTCTGATCACAGCAAGCTCATAAATAAATCCTAATATATGATCACTATAAAAACAAATATATTTCCAGTGAGGCTGGAAAAATCGGTATTCAAAAATTGAAAAATTTCGAACATAGTTAGATTCAATGGGCGTAATATATTGAAACAAACAATTGTTTTGTATCCGACATAACTTCTGTAGCAGTATTCACCCTAGTACTTCAAAGCAAATCCTTCTTCTCATAATGAAATACAGTAAATCATTATATATCATTATAATCATTATAATCAAGACATAATCGATATTCGCTAATGGATTAGGCCAACCGCTCCAATTACACTATATACGACTCGTAACAAATTATCTTTATTCTTATATATATTTCTAATACTTATCTGTATGATAAAAGTTTATATACTAAAGACACGTAGATTTATTATTGAGTTAGCGAGGAAGCTCTTGTAATTCGTGTATATGTCAGTATAGGTATATAACTGTATGTTGTGGGATTTTTCAATATTCTCACATTTAATTAATTTAATTTAATTACGCGAATATTCCGCCAGGCTCGAATTGCAACATAAACATTGCCAAACGTTCAAGCTCATTACAAGCAAAAATTTATGTCAAACAAAAAATAGAAGTTATTTAAACAAAAGTTTTTATTAATATATATCTGCAAACTGGCCAGAGTATACCATATGAAGGGTTATTCTTATAAAAACGAGTTTTATGCCAGTTTTACAATTATAATTATTCTTATAATAATTGCAGAAAAACAAAGTAACACAGCGAGCGCTATACAAGCTGCATCATGAAGCCTCCAGGCACTTTGCATGGGGAAAAGATAGGAAGCTGGAAGTAAGAGAAAAAAGAGAAGGTACAGGAATACAGCACATAAACGGACCAATCATCGCTCACAGACACATTCAGACACTAACAAATACAGATAACGTTGAATAAAACACAAAAATGACTGCATTCAATCTTCGCTCATACTCTAATACTTCTTACTTATTACATAATCATAAATATGTTGAAAATATTTTACACTAGGAGAGCCAGACACCAGAGCATATGCTTGTCTGAGGCAGGTGGTTGTTGCAAGACACTCATTTGCATACCGCACTCATATGCACTGGAGCAGAATGCTATTAGGACAAACCCCACCTGGGCAGCGATGACCGCTCTTGTCCTCGCTTCCGCTACGGTGGCCATCTGAGCCGGGGCCTCCGCGAATTGGCTGCAGTTCCTGGCCTGTTGCACCGCTGCTGTCTGGACCAGCCATCACGCCAACTGATCATGACTACCACTGTCTCGCTATGTGTGTGTATGTGTGTGCGTGTGTGACCCGTGTGTAGGTCGCCGGTCGCTTCAGGGTCGCTACAAGGTGACTCCAACCAACACTGGCGACATCTGAACGAGTTGGACCAGCTGAACACCGACGATCAAGCCGACTGCCGTCGAAACCGACGATATTCGGCGACCTCGTCGAAAACGATGATGGCATTGAATAGGATTAGTCATCGACTGGGATCAGTGCAGTAACCACTGGTTTTTCCCTTTCCAATCAGCAGCATATTTGGTCATGAGCTCGCAGGAATCATTGGGATTTTCTGATGAATCATTGAGTCAGTGACGTGCATGTGTTGAATTTTCCAACTCAACTTCGCCTGAAAAATATCTTGGCCTCTATTTCGAATAGCTTACTGTTGACGCAATCGGAATGCATGTGTATTCGGCTCAGCAAGCCTAACCCAAGTGAACTGACAAATTCCACTAGTGAAAATTAATTTCTCATCAACTCTCCCTTCCCAACATTATTTCTCAATATTTCAAGATCACATGAAACACAAAAACTTACCTCTTCCAGAACCGGCTTACATCAGAACCGGCTTACATCAGAACACCAATATAATTACATATCATAACAAATGAACATATTCAAAATCCACGCTGTTAATCAAAATTTAAATTATAATTTTTTAGTAAATATGCAGCCCTTGAGTCAGAAGCGAAACATATTAGTTGAGCAAATTTTGTCAAAAGACCTTCGTATTTGAGCCTTCCTGGCAAAAATACATTGTCGATTATGGTCCCACAAGTATTTCAATCGGCTGAATTTACCGTACTTCAGTTACCGATTACTAGGAGGAAAAAAATAACAATTGATGATCTTATTATTCATAAGCCATTGATAATTTATACTAGTATCAAGAAAAAAAGTCCCGGACCGCGGGCCTTTGGTACCCATTCCCCCAAGGGGCATGAATACCCCGGTTAAGCACCGCTGATCTACATTGTACTTTACATTTCTAATGTGATTGCCTCTCTCTCTATCTGTACCTGTTAATGATCAAGTCATGAAATTTCTAACTTTTGCGCTCTTTCCATTTCACGTTGTTCAATGATTACATCAAATCTTAATAATTTAGCGTTAATTGGAAAAATTCTGCAAGTGTTACTGATGCCATTGTGTTGCAAGTGTTAATTTGCATCGGCAGTACGCAGTGGCGTTGCCAGAATTATTCCGGTGGGGGTGGGGGTGAGGGGTGATGGGGGCTAAATATACAGATGCAGTGGATTGGAGAAATATGATAAACTACACTCGAAATGTTCATGGTCGGGATTTTTTGGGAGGCTCACGGTGGTCTCGGCACACTGGGGGGAGGGGGATTTAAGCTCCTCCTAAGCTTCCCTTGGTGCCGCCATTGCCAGCACGAAATATACTCAAGACCCCATCGCGTGCACCTTCGCAGTGGCACCTTGTATATGTGTGATCAATTCACACAACATGATGACACCATGCTGATTCAAATATTGATCTTGTGCAAGTCAGCAAGTGTGTGTGTGTGTTCCTTTCTGCATGTATGTGTGTATGTATGTGTGTGTACTTGTGTATATGTATGTGTGTGTGTGTGTGTGTGTTTATGTCTGTGTCTGTGGTTGAGGGTGTTGTTCTGTAACGGTGTGTGTGTGTGTGTGTGTGTGTGTGTGTGTGTGTGTGTGTGTGTGTGTGTGTGTGTGTGTGTGTGTGTGTGTGTGCAAGAGTGTGGCATGTTCTGTATACACTTGTGGTCCGTTGCAATATTTTCCTCTGAACATTTGCCCACTTCCTGATCGGCCAACTCTCCATTTTCCACAACAGCGCTGTTAAATTCAATAAACGCGATTCATCCACCAAATTAAATGTCAGGAGGTCACTAGAAACAAAAATATAGGAATTCGGATTGATAAAAAACACACACACAATTTTGTCCTTCTGGTCGACCTTTAATTCCCCAATTGGTAACACCTCCATTCCCCACCAGTGGGGAACTCCCAAATATTACCGGCCACGGTTTTATACAATATCAGAATAAGGGCGAATAATTGCGATAATTATACACTGTTTGTCTTAAATATTAATCATTTCAAATCCTTTAGAAGCAATAAGGACATTATTCCCTTTCGTAGAATATGTATATCAAATGTGGTATACGCTGTAATGTTTCACAATGTGTGCATGTGTATGAGTGCGTGTGTTTGTGTGTGTGTGTGTGTGTGTGTATGAGTGTGTGTGTGTGTTTGTGTGTGTGTGTGTGTGTGTGTGTGTGTGTGTGTGTGTGTATGTGTGTGTGTGTGTGTGTGTGTGTATGTGTGTGTGTGTGTGTGTGTGTGTGTGTGTGTGTGTGTGTGTGTGTGTGTGTGTGTGTGTGTGTGTGTGTGTGTGTGTGTGTGTATTAGGGTGACACTAATTTTACGGAAGTTTGAATTTCAACGAGTGCGAGTGGAAAAATGGTTCCATTTGTTTCAAAAACCCGGTGTGTAAGATATTTTTGATAAATATTAACTTTTAGAACTACGAGCTTAAAGCGGTTGAATTTTCAGGATTTTTGGCCAAACAGCCATATTTCCCAGACTTATTATTCCACTCAAACAAATATAATCTATAAATGTTTCGCTATGTACTTATATTATAATAATACAAAATTAAGTGCAAAAATGTAAAACACAAAATATGCATCAGAAAGTCATCCCAGTTCATCTATATATAACCATATTATCACATAATATGTGTTTGGCGTCACCTGATAGCTAGACCGTTTGCTCACTTCATTTATTGCCGCTGGAAGTCACAACTATGTTTCTCAACTACTTGTAGAAGAAACTGTTTTCAGTATTACTAATTTGCTAGAGCCAACTTCATCAGCGGCACTCCTCGCACTGTGAAATCGACGACGACTTCAAGAGCGTGGATTCCGTGTGAAACAGTCACGAAAAGCGAGTCTCTTGATCACTCGTAATAATATTTCTTATAAAACTGTTATCGATATTCAAAATACTGAAAACTAGTAATTTAGTTGTTATAAAGTCTGCAAACCAGATATAATTTCCAATTCGTTCGGCGTGGAGCATACCGCCAAGCACAATGGATGGTGAAAATTGTGTACACTATAAGAAGTTTCCTCTTCAAACGCGAGTTTCCAAGAGCAAGTTGTTCTCGGAGCTTGGATATGGAATACGGCGTTTTACCATATTGGCCATATCTACGTGACAGCGTAGTACAAAACTCCTATAGCAGCAAAGGATCCAGGAACGGATACCACAGTACTCCATTCGTTCAGTTTGTACCCAGACGCAGAGTTGGCCAAGCCAACAACAGCTTTCACCAAACATCTGTGGTATCAGAGATAAAGATTCATAACTCTCGCTGTATTTGGTTAATGCGTCGAACTGGAAACAAGGCTTAAAATGGTGCCGGCAATGTGTGTGAATGAATGAAGATACACAAGATCCTACACGACCAGTGCCAGTGTATAGACCTCTCTGCTGCGAAGTCTAGTGAAAATATGGCAGACTTTACAGCAGCCACATTAATATTGTTCAATATTTTGAACATCGATAACAGTCACTCACTTTTCGTGACTGTTTCACACCGCATCCAAGCTCTTGAACTCGTCGTCGATTTCACTGTGCGAGGAGTGGCGCTAATCAAGTTGGCTCTAGCAAATTTGTAATACTGGAAACAGTTTCTCCTACAAGTAGTTGAGAAACATAGTTGTGACTTTCCAGCAGCAATAAATGAAGTGAACAGGCGGTCTTGCTATCAGGTGGAGCCAAACACATATTATGTGATAATGTAGTTATAGATAAATGAACTGGGATGCCTTTCTGATACATATTTTATGTTTTACATTTATATATAAAATTTTGTATAATTATAATACAAGTATATAGCGAAAAATTTATAGATTATATTTGTTTGAGTGGAATAGAAAATCTGTGAAATATGGCTGTTTGGCCAAAAATCCTGAAAATTCAACCGCTTTTAGCTCGTAGTTCTAAGAATATATATTTATAAAAAATATTTTACACACCGGGTTTTTGAAACAAATGGAACCATTTTTCCATCCGCAATGTTGAAATTCAAACTTAGTATAATAAGTGTCACCCTAATGTGTACGTGTGTGTATGTGTCTGTGTGTGTGTGTGTGTGTCTGTGTGTGTGTATGTGTCTGTGTGTGTGTGTGTGTGTGTGTGTGTGTGTGTGTGTGTGTGTGTGTGTGTGTGTGTGTGTGTGTGTGTGTGTGTGTGGGCGTATGTTCATCAACGTAAGCGTGTGGGTGTGTTTGTTTATGTCTGTGTATGTATGTACTTTGCATCTGTGTGTTTGTACGCGTGTGTGTGTGTGTGTGTGTTTGTGTGTGTATGTGCTTGTGTGTGTGTTTGTGTGTGTGTGTGTGTGTGTGTTTGTGTGTGTGTGTGTGTGTGTGTGTGTGTTTGTGTTTGTGTATGTGTGTGTTTGTGTATGTGTTTGTGTTTGTGTGTATGTATGTGTGTGTGTGTGTGTGTGTGTGTGTCGGCTCTCAGATTGAAACACAAAGACCCCACTGAGAGGGTCATTTCAGAACACATTTTTCCAGGTGTTTAATCTTGCATATACACAAGAGCAAATTACATCTTGCGCCTTAAAATGCACATTTAGACATTGAATATTTCTAATAACCATTTTTTAGCAAAAACATTTCTGTAGAATGAAATTACACTATTTTTATATTAATTTTCATATTTTCCAAATATATTTTGTCATCTTTATAATCCAACAAAGGGAGTATTATTTCGTACTCAAACGGGGATGAACTATTGAAAAGTATTTGCTCTTTTGTCTTTGGTATTATATTGTTCTGGTTTTGGTATTGTATTATTCTGGCTTAATACATAATTACTATGTATTATTAAATATATATTCGCGTAAAATTATTTTTGAATATTCTAAATTGTAAAAATAATTGATTAATTAATAAATTGATTGATATAGTCAAATGAATTTTGTTCAAATACATAATATAGCTGGTAAATCACATTTGAATTCATTTGCCATTTTCGACATAGGACAAACCCATCTCACAATTCACACACTTTTCCCGATCACTTGAGGCCACCACTACGTCCTGTAAACACACAAAACTTGTATGTCCGGCTGCAGGCATGTCTGCATACATTCCCTATTGCTGACACAATTACCTACGTGTGTGTGTGTGCGTTTGCGTGTTTGCTTGTGTGTGTGAGTGATAGGTTATGATGTGGCTGATGCAACAAAACGTATATACATTGTTCAGTGGCACTCATTTTTATTCCATTGCGTGAGTGCATATGTGAGTGAATCATTGGTACAGGATGACTGCTGAGCACTCGCTGAGCACGTGCTAACTCGGCGTGCTCATGAATAAATGTCCATCTCAGTGGTCGCCAAACATTTAGCTCGGGGATTGTTAGGCAGGGGTGCAATGATACCTGTGGGAAATTATATATATATATATATATATATATATATATATATATATATATATATATATATATATATATATATATATATTTAAATTATGTATAAATTAAAATCAGAACTGACTGCTCATTTGAAAATTGTACCAACAATGTAGAAAAAAATTCAGAAATTAACCATTTCATTTAGCTGAATATCTCCCAATCTCTCGTACATCCAAGTAACAAGCACAGACTTTTAAGCAAAGTTTGTGAGTTGCGTGTGTCTATGTGTTTGAGTGTGTCTGTCTGTGTGTGTGTGTGTGTGTGTTTGTGTGTGTGTGTGCGTGTGTGTGTATGTATGTGTGTGCTGCATACAACGTATGCATGCCTAATTCATTTAATCGAACTTCTACACACATGCACACACTCAGACACAGTACTGGATTTGGCAACTTTTGTTCACGTATAGGCACAAAACAATTATATATATCACATCAAATATCATCTAACAATTTTTTATTTCAATGCTTGTTAAATGTCACATATTCCAAGGCATCTGGAACAAATCAGATGGATAAAAAATTAAAATCAATTCAAGCCTTCACAATATCCCTCCGATTTGGAGATGCACGTAAAGTTTTGGGCGCGAAACTAAACATCAGCCAGTCCAAGCGGTTGACGCTAAATGTGTGAGGATTCAAGAACATTAGATTGAGAAAATTTGATTCAACGAATTTCCTCCAGTCCCTCGCCTTCTGCAAAGGCGGCACATTACATTACAACGCTAAACCTAACCCAACCTAAATCTATGAGAAATATAGAAACGTTTTTGCGCGTTTTTTATAAATTAGCTCAATTTAATGTTCTTGAATCCTTACACATTTAGCCTAGACCAGTCCAAGCCACCTGAAAAGCAGCTGCACTGACACACTCATATCTGTATCGACCAAACAGACACCCACGACTGCGCGTGTGTGCGTCGTTGCGTTAGTGGGTGTATCACCCCGAGAATTGAACACCTTCTCTGTGTGTGTGTGTGTGTGTGTGGTGTCAAATGTTGATGTGTCAGGGCTGAGAGAGGTGCAATTGTTGTCAGCTTACAACTTATCTGCATGAGCGCAGCCAGGCGAAGGAGCAAAACGTCTCGATGCCGACAGGTGCGAAAAACTAGGGAAATTTGGTTCCAGATACTTTTTGGGCCGTAACAGCAAGGGTTCCATCCCACATAGAAAACCTAACATCGATCATATCAAATATCCTGATATCATTATTCCCGGCAGGTGCCTGCCTTCAGTGTGCAATCGTTGCAACAAAACACTGTGGTGGTGCAACCAGCTACGCCACCAGAGCAGCCGGTGGCCTCTAGAGGGAGCTCGGCGGTCGCGCGCGCCGGCAAGTTCCGACGTTGTTACGACAGCGGCCTGCTGCCGGTTCGGCTCGAACCAACCTCCAATGGATTCAGCATTGTTTGGAAGGTCAGACGTCCTAGTGTGTTTATGTATGGGAAAAATGATGATAGGCTATAGGGAAGAGGAGCTTTATAGCCATGATGTGATGTTAGTCAAGCTTGAAAATGTGTCTAGCTGTAACGTGCGGAGATCGGTTGATGATGTTCGAATTTGTAATTATTTATCAAGTATTGACAGACATTATTAAATAGGCATTATTAGCAGGTATCAACAGACAACAGGCCTTAATATCAGACAGGCCTTAATATTGAGCCGAGCTGCTGGTTTTCAATTTGCACTCTATTTTTCGTTTGTTCTTTCACATTTTGCTCGCCGTTACAAGGGCGTGTAGATTTGTGTCGAGGCTCGGGGGATGACAGCCATCATGTATTAGTTCAAAGTTGGCTCAGTTGGTCAATTGCATGGATCCTCAACTATTTTCAGCCTATTCAATTACAGCACACATACCTTAATGAAATGTATTTTGCGTAAAGTATAATTTTTCACATACTTATAATTTTTTTTTCATGTAATATTTTTTTCCTATACTGATTTTGATGATAATATACCCAATGAACTGAACTCAGCAGAATTATCGGGGGGCATAATTGCATATGCATACCCCCAGCCAATTTGTCGGGGGGGATATATACCCCCATGTCCCCAAGATACGCCCATGCCCCATTTGGTTGCAGCTTTTAGTTTTCTTGGCAGCCTAAGCCCCAGCAGCTGCGGTTTTTTGGAAACATTTCGACAAACTTGTTCAGTTTTCAGAGGTTAAAGGTTAAAGATTAAAGGCCTCAAGTGACAGCTGCTACACAGGAAGAAGCCGAAGCTTATGAACGCACAGGTGTGTCCCGTGCAGCTCGCTGCCACCACAGAACCGACCCTCTCCACGCTATGACACGACAGGGACGGAAAACTTATTAGAGAGGGACACCTCCCCTGAATGCATGACACAACACATGACTGATATCTGGTACTATTTACTGCTGGGTGGACAGGGGCTGTATGATTATAGTATTCGCCCAAGGAAATTATCCTCCGCTGGGATTCGAACCACGAACTCCCCCTGTGAGGCTGGTGTACTACCACTACACCACGGAGTTAAACAAAATCTTACTACTTATTACTTTCGCTGTGTCTCAATTCAAGTCTTTCATCTCTTTTCTCTGTTTAAACTTTTGTGCTCTTTTTCATCCTTTTACTTTATATCTCCTTCTAATTCTCCATTTCCAATTCGCAACGATGTAATCTTTAGAAGATTCATTAGAATCATTAATAATCATTAAGAGGCTCCACGCAACGCTCCTGTTTAGTCTAATTTCGGAACATACAACGTCGTATCACTGGCTATATGCATGCACATAATGCATACGTAGAATCCTTGCTGAACTCAATGCCAAAATAGAAGATATTTCGTTCAATGCACGCAATCCACCCGACCAATCTTTGCCAAGGCGTGAAAAAGCATCGATATGAAAAAATAGTTGCACAGGCATGTAGGAATTGGACGAGCACGTGCACGACACGTGATCGAACCTCATTCAACAATACAGATTCACCAATGTTCGGTATTGCCTATCACGCGTTGATTACACGGTTCACTATGGAGGTATTTCACTTATTGACAGTGGCGGTGCAAAACGGGGTTTGCAGAGGCTGATGCTACCCAACATTATGTCGAATCTCCTCTGAGATCCTCCCAACACAAAACTTCTGACTATGGACATTTCGAGTGTGGTTCTTCATACTTCGCCAACAAACTCACATCATTTTATTTAGCCCATCATCAGTCCCCATCGGCAAAATACTGACGCTGCCTCTGTATCATGATCTGTGAGTTCTAGCGTTGTGTATTCCACGAAAAGCTGCACCGAGTGAAGACAAAAAACACAAGAATAATATCAAACACTTATACCAGAGCTGAGTGCACAGAAGCGGAAAATTTCACATCAGAAACTCATATCAAATCGCAGACGAATTATCGACTAAAAGACAATTGTGAAGTGTTTATAAAGCACAATGCTTACGGAGAGAATATATAGGAAAAAATATTTCGATCAACGTGCATCCATCATTCGTGCAAAGGTATTTTCTACAGCCTGCAGACAATGAAATGTTATTCATAGAAAATGTACTGCAGCCACAAGAGAGCAGACACGATATCAAGAATTTCATCAAATACGGCTACCATCATACTGCCAATATCCTATTTGTAATTACTGCTCATCCGATCAGGACCATTTTTTAAAAAAGTCAACGAAGGAATATGTTATGCTCATGCAAAACACACGTATGATCAATACACACACACACACATACACACACATACACAAATACATAGACACATACATACACACAATTATGCACGCGTTTTTACATACAGTTTTGTGTGCAGAGAAAACACACACACACTCACACACACACACATACACACACACGTATTTGCGTATGTGTACGTACGAAGGTGATTGTATGTATGTAAGTGCATGCTGCTGGGGGTATTTGGTGTGAAAATATATATGTGTGGCTTTCGTGTGAGGAAATATAAATTTTAATGTGCTAGCAAATATGCGATAAACGTCGGGAATTTTGTCACTTTCCCCATTTTGTCTCTTTTTTCACTTTGATTAAATGTATATGAAAGTTGTGAATATATGGCTACATAAGCGAGATTATTATGGTATGAATGGTTATATAGGTGATGATATATGCGGATAATTTTTTGTGTGTCTAAATGTGTCCGTTTATTTTATCTGTTTATGTTAACTGTTAACGTTTGACAATATTTCGCTGTATCACGTTCAATTATTTATCAATGCCTGTCTAAAAGTCCGCTTGACAGGCACTAGCCTAATGTTTTGAGTTGAATTTTGCAATGTTATTGTTTGATGGAATTGGCAATAAACTCAATAAACAATAAACATAAACACATATATACACTCACACACACGCTCACACACACTCACACACACACACACTCACACACACACACACTCACACACACGCTCACACACACACTCACACAGACACACACACACTCACACACACACACACACTCACACACACACACACACTCACACACACAAAATATGTCAAATTATTGGCTTTCAGAGGGCATATGTGTGTATGTGTGTGTGTGAATGTATGTGTGTATATATGTGTGTATGTGTGTATATATGTGTGTATGTGTGTATATATGTGTGTATATATGTATGTATAAGTGTTTGTATGTGTGGATATGTGTGTATGTATGTATATATGTGTGTATGTGTATATATATGTGTGTATGTGTGTATATATGTGTGTATGTGTATATATATATGTGTGTATGTGTGTATATATGTGTGTATGTGTGTATATATGTGTATATATATGTGTTTGTATGTGTGTATATATGTGTGTATGTGTGTATATATGTGTGTATGTGTCTATATATGTGTGTATGTGTCTATATATGTGTGTATGTGTGTATGTGTGTATATATGTGTGTATGAGTGTATATATGTGTGTATGTGTCTATATATGTGTGTATGTGTGTATGTGTGTATATATGTGTGTGTATAAATGTATTTGTGTGTATGCGTGGTATGTTGGCTGGATTTGTTTTGTTTCGCACAGGTGCCTGCCGACACACTGGATCTCATCTATTACCTGCCGATTTTTGTCGACGGCTTGTGCGAGCAGAGGCAGCCGTACGACATAGTCGCGCGCATGTGCGTCGACGAGCTGTTGCGCAAGAACAAAGCGAAAATTGTGCCCGCCATTCCGCTGATCATTGTGCCGCTGAAAAGTCGGTTGTATACCACTGGCAAATCAGCCAAATTCAACCCAGAGCCGATGCGGGTCTAATACTTCTTAATCTTATGCTCCATAGTGTTCAGAAGCTTCGGCCTCCTCTCGCGTAGCAGCTACCACTTAGGCATTTAACCTTTAACCCTATCTTCCGAAGATAATACTTGGGTCCAGCATTATAAGTAAAGCATCATTATAATAGAAGTCCGATTTTTGGAAAGAGCAGTTACGAGCAGTCACTCAGTTGTAAAATATTCATATTTCAGAGGCGCTCGACAGTCGATGCACCAGAGTGTTGGCAACCGGCCTGGCAACTCTGCGTCAACTGGCGCAGCTGACAGACGACACGGGCCCAGCTCTGGTCCCATTCTACCGGCAGTTGCTCGTGGGACCTCAGCTGTTCTGCTCAAAAACACCCACCGGTCAGCGAAGATTCAAGTAGATGAAACAAAGGCTTTGTCTCTAGAGCAGGGGTTCGCGAACCTCTGGGTCGCGATCCAAAGTTGGGTCGGCATTATATTCTTCAATAAAGAATTACTTTACCGCTAAAATATTCAAGACTTACATATTTCAAACACGAAGGGTTCTAAAAACGCATCTATGAAACTTGTGAGGTTCAGTACCTCCACTAAGGAACCACTGGCTTGATTGGATGGAATTTTTGTCTAAATCAACGATATCTGAATGAAAGCATCAAACCTACGAGCTGATTAAATCAAAATCGAAAAAACGTGTGAGTGTGTTCAATTTTAACACCGTTTCCTTCCGGTTCGATGGATCTTTATATGGTTTATATCTGCATTAATCTATGCATGATTGTGTAACATACCCAGCAATCCGGTTGCAGCTGAGCGAACTAACTATTGCATAATAGTCAGACGTTGCAGGATTTACATATGGGTATAGTAGACCTGTTTGACCAAAATAATACAAATATTGTATCATTTAGTCTACTGGTGTCAAATCTTGTGAGTAATCGCTTGCAAACGTGGAGTTCCTACACTATTTTTCCACGTAGAAAGTGTGATTCAGATTGCTGGTTGTTCTTGGTGGATTTTACTCATGTTGAATATGTGAAAATTTGATGAAACATCGGCTGACTTTGTTATTCCGAGTATTCGCGCTTGATATTCTAGTCATACATGGCTTATGCAATAGCATTTTTCTACTGTCCGATGCAGCGGCGGCGCCAGGATATTTCGGGTTGGGGGCTAATGAAAGTGATGCGGGGACTTGGCCGACCATGAGGAACTACACTCAAAATGTTAATTGTCAGGATTTTCGGCAGGGAGGGGTTTCAGGAGGGTGTTGGCTTCAACTCCTCCATGTCATCCTCTTAGCGCCGCCACTGATACGGGCACGTTGTTGTCTCTGTTGACAGCCAGTCTCGGAGACGGCATCGACTTTGCGCGTGGGGACAGCAGTGATCTCAGTCGACAGGTGGAACTCACCCTGCAGGTTCTGGAGACAACGGGCGGCCAACACGCCTACGGCAACATCAAGTACATGATGCCCACATACGAGTCCTGTCTATTGCACACGTGAGCACGGAGCGAACAGAATTCAACAGAGGAAAGGGTGGTGGAGCGCAGGGGAAGTCCCGTGAGAAGTTGGCAGAAGTTATTGCAACGAGCGTAAATAAAGTCACAAAATAACCAGATACGACCTTTTCCAAAGCAAGCATAAAATGTACGAGAATATCAACAATGATAGAAAAAAAACTAACAGAAAATTCGAATGAAAGAAAAAAATAATAAAAAAACAACCGAATTCGTCGTAAGTGTCCGTATATTCGGCAACGAAGATATGGTCGCTGACATTCGCGTAACGCAGCGTACATCGATCCATATGGCACAAAATATGTACACACACACACACACACACACACACATTTTTAAGCAATACACTCAGTAAATACATGCGTCAAAGTATGGTGCATAATATCGTGATAGGCACAATCGCACGCGTGTCGCTATATATGTACACAATTTCCAGAAAGTGAATAGGTATAATTGAAACTTACACACACACACACACACACACACACACACACACATTTCTCGGTATTTTCATACGCTGGCTACATATAGTGAGTGTCTGAATTGACAAAAACGCCCGCCCAATTGTTGTACACCAAAAACCGTGTCTTTCTGAACAAAAACAACTACAAAACTGGCCAAAGGTGAGAGAATAAAAATTTGAGAGAAGAAAAAATCAAAAGAATCTGCCTCAACACGCAAAATGTTTAGAAAAAACTCGAATTTCCATGAAACACAGCAACGAAATTTAGCAGCTGCAACTGAAAAAAATTATAGACCAACGGGGATTCGAACCGAGATTGGCCGGGCAATTCACACGCACAAAAACTCCAACGCCATGCTCTCCGATGTCAGTCAACCGCAGAAATCGATTGAAAAACCGGGTCCAACGAGAACAAAAAATAAATCCAAAACACACACACACACATGAACAAAACATACATGCATATAAACACGAGTACATGGTAACACCAACAAACATACAAACACAATTGGTAATCGTAAATAAATGGTAATGACGGAATAACCATTTGTACAGCGTACCATGATAAATGAACCAACAACATCGACACACACACACACACACACACACACAGTGTATGGATACACACGATTATTGACGACAGATACAATTTTAAGTAAGAAGGTATGCCCATAGCGGATCGGCATACCAAACAACACATATACTGGGCGGATAAATAGAGTGACTGAGCCCTAGCAAATAGTTCATGCTGCCAATACATACGTGCTTGTGTGTATATATACACTTACATACACTTGTCCCCCCACACACACACACACATACACGTGATAAGATACAGGGGGAGGGGCAGAACTGAGAGGGGGAGAGGGGAAATTATCTATCTGAAGAGCAAATAGGCGTTCAGAGTGTCAGCGCAGAGGGTTTAGACGTGTCTAGCCAGTGATGTCTAGCAATTAAGCCCAAACACAACGAATACCCACGTGTGTCTGACAGATATTCACACTGGCTGTAAATGACATACAGACACACACACACGAACACACACACACACACTGACACACACGAACACACACAGACATAAACACTGACAAACACACACACATACATACACCTACACACACACACACATGCACGCACAAACACTGACACACACACAAACACACACTGACACACACACACACACACACACACACACTGACACAAACACACACACACACACTGACACACTGACACACACACACATAAACACTGACAAACACACACACATGCATACACCTACACACACACACACGCACGCACGCACAAACACACACACACATACACGAACACACACACTGACACACACACACACACACACACACACACACACACACACACACACACACACACACTGACACACACACACACACACACACACACACACTGACACACACACACACACACACTGACACGCACACACACACACACACACACACACTGACACACACACTGACAAACACACACACACTGACACACAGACTGACACACACACACACACACGAACACACACACAAACACACTGACAAACACACACACACACACACACACACTGACACACACACACACACGAACACACACGCACACACACACACACACACACTGACAAACACACACACACTGACACACACACACACACACACACGAACACACACAAACACACACAAACACACACACTGACACACAAACACACACACACACACAAACACACACACGAACACATACACTGACACACACACACACTGACACACACACACACACTGACACACACACACACACACACACACACACACACACACACACACACACACTGACACACACACACACACAAACACACACACGAACACACACTGACACACACACTGACACACACACACACTGACACACAGACTGACACACACACACACACACACACACACACACACACACACACACACACACACACTGACACACACACACACACAAACACACACACGAACACACACTGACACACACACTGACACACTGACACACACACTGACACACTGAAACACACACTGACACACTGACACACAGACTGACACACACACTGACACAGACACTGACACACACTGACAAACACAAACACACACGAGCACATACACACGAACACACACTGACACACACACTGACACACTGACACACATAACGGTTAGACTTGACTCTCAGAGGCGGCGGTGGACTGCTGCGGCTCGTGCTGAGAATGAGGCGGCGCCGGTGCCGACGTAGTAGACGCATGCGGCATCTCCGTGACGGCCTCCACGTTGCCGTCACCGTCGCCGTCCGTCGACGTACGGCGTTCGTCGCTATCATCCGTCATATGGCCGGTTGTGGCACGTTGTGACGCGTGTTCGGTGTCCGAGTCACTGTTGGCACTGTTGTCACTGTCACCGCCGCTACAGTGGCGTTCCACAGTGCCGACAGTGACCACAGATGTGCCCGATAGGCTAAACACATACATACAGTAGAGTATTATCTATATATTGCGCTTTACACTAAAGCACGTACGCACACACATACGTACACACACCAACGGATACGCAGAAATCATACAAAGCCACACGCATGCATAGAAAAACATAATGGCAGACACACACACACACACACAAATGATACAAACATCACTAGGCAATGGGACATAACATCCACTGTATGGAAACAGCATACAGACACCGACATCCAAATACAAAACACACAAACAGACAACATATGTTTGTTGTCTATTTTCAATTAACACTGACGCCTAGCCAGAGCTGAGGCAATGTATTATGACCCCCCTCCCACCCATTCTAAGAAAATACTGGATACCCCATTACAAATACAAAACCATTATAATTGAGGTACGACTTCGGTTACAAATGCAGTTACAAGCGGCTGCGCGGTCTCCTGAGGACTTACGCTACTTTTATGCGCTACTTTATGATAAATTTCCATAACATGCTCAAGGCAACGGGACCCCTGAATATTCGACGCGGCTGATACAGCCCTGCGCCTGGCACACGAAGGAAATACGAAGAGTTTAATGTCTGCTGATGTATGTATATGTCAGTGGCTCTCTACTTTTTCTCTTCGGTATAGATATAACTATTGAGCACCGTATGTTCAGGCAAAACGTAGTAAATGCCTATATTTGCCTACTATCGGGGCTAATATTTCTGAATACATTCCTATTTAGTTCATTCGTCTAAACCAGAAGTTCTTAACAGCAAGCTGGTTTCTAGAAGGTGCGGGGATTGCTGTAAATTTGTTTTCAAAGAAATTATTTGTTTAACATATGCATTATATATATTTCTGAGAAAACATACTTTTGCTTGATCCTCTTAGAGGATTTGTATGAATGAATATTGTTATCTCGTCATTTGTACTTTTATATTTTCGTATACTTATCAAAAATCCAGGGGTGCAAGATCTAACTGCTAATTCGCAAGGGGCGCGAACAATGAGCAAAATTCAGAATACCAAATCGACACAATATTGGCACTAATACTGCTAGTTACACTGATGGCCGATAGATGGCGGTGAGTGCACTAACTGTCGGTTGCATTGCGCGTAGCAGCTGAGTCGGGCGGCGACCGTCGCCGCGCACGGAGCTGGCGATGGCGGCGTCTGCTGCCGCTGCTGTGGCTGTGGATTTTGATGCTCGTCGGCGTTTCTGCGACGCTCGACGGCCGCCGCAGTGGTCACGACGACGGCCGCCAGGGCTGCTGCGGCCGCATGGTCCGGCACAACACAGTGCCGCACGGCGGCCGGATGATAGCGCAGCGCCGGCGCCACCACGGCCTCGCTGTACGGCGGCGGAGCCTCATTGGGCGCCACGTCGACGGCCACACAGTGACTGCCGCCCCCACTAGCGGACGCGGCCGGCGTCGGCTTCCACACAGTGTACGGCGGAGGAGGTTCCTGGTAGAAGAAGTCGCGTGATCCGCCATTGCCGCCGCCGCCGCCGCCACGCGACGCCGACAAATAGCCGGAGCCGCGCAGATAGTCCATCAGACTCATGTTGTTGTTGTAGGCCTCGTCGCCGCGATAGCTGGCCGGCGCTGCACATACACACACACACACACACACACACACACACACACACACAAAGGCACGCGCAAAGGTTGAAAAGAAGATGAAAGTGCAAATGGAGAAGCAAATAGTCAAATGAAGGCAGACACAAAAATAACAAGACACAAATAAATATCAGTGGTTCTCAAACTGATTTCAGTGTTGGCACCATTTTCAAAACAGCAGTGAGTTCTCGCATCCCCTTGGATTATCGATTTTTCCGCAACCCTATCCCTTAGAAAGAAAGATAGATTTGGACATATCTTTTCGCACACATTGTTTAAGAGTATTGAGCAAAAGGTTTCATCAAGTAAAAGTATAAACCATAGGCAAAAACCGGGACGCGAGCATGTCCGGTTAAGAGCATCTGAGATAGACAAATAAACAAGGATAGATGGATAGGAAGAGAGAGAGGGGAGAGAGAGGGGGGGAGAGAGCAGGCCACATGCCTCTGTGTCGTCGCTGTCTCAGTCGGTAGACGAGAAACAGCAGCAGAGCCAGCGACAGCACGGCAGTCACCGCCGACGCCACCAATCTCAGGCCGAGATCGGCACCGCCGCCCCCGCCCCCGCCGCTGCCTGGCCCTGACGCTGGTAGCAGACCGCCTCCGTCCACTGCGCCGCCGCCCGGGCCAGAGAAGGCCAGCTCACAGCAAGAAGTGCCCACGGCGCCGTAGTGCCGACAGTGCTGTACGGCGACACAAAAACACAAACCCAAAAACACACAAAATCTACATCTAAGCACACGAGAACACAGATACACTTGCGCATATACGAACTTTATAGGAAGACATTTATGAACCCCGGAGCTCCAAACAGTCAATCAACAACCCAACCACACACAATACACATATAATATACATCAAAACACACACACACACACACAACAAACACACAACAAACACATACATATATACACACATATACGCATACACATACACACACACACATGCACACACACACACAAGCACACACACACACACACACAAGCACACACACATGCACACACAAACCAGTGAGTGTGCGCAGAGCAATTACCTCGCAAGGCACGGCGAGACACTGGTGAGCGCGACTGTTGGCACATCTGCAGCGACAACACTCGCGCGGGCCCGGCTTGAATAGCTGCAAATGCGACACCGGCCGGCCGGACAGGTGGCGACAGAGCGCGTCGCCTGCCGACAAGCGCACACAACACCAACACACACACACACACACACACACACACACACACACACACACACACATATATATATATATAGCAGTGGTGAAGGCTAATGTTCGCTTGTGTAAATTTGCATGGGTAAATTCTGTCACGGTCCCGGCTGATACACCACAGGTCCCACCGCCACAAACACACGCGGGTTATCTTGCAGTCACGGCCAGCACAGAAAACTGCACGACTGCACGCACACGAAACTCGCCCTGTGGCAATTGGGCTATCACTTTAAGAAACCAACCCAACCGTTTCACCTCGCCAGGGAATCGAACCCTGGACCTCTCGTGCACAAAGCGTGCGTTTTAGCCACTCGGCTACGAGGCGGACAATATAGTTATAGTTAAGATAGTTATATAGTTCACATAGATGTGTGCTTTAACGCCATTCGATCCTATCAAATAAACGTGCAATGTAAACGTAATGTAAATGTAATTTATTATTTATATTTATTTTTTTCTAACATCTGTCTCTTTCTTACTATCACATGCAATCAATGACATAAGCTTATCTGTAATTATGCAAAACCTGTCAGAATAACACATTTCAGTGGCAAATCCAGAGGGGGGCTTAGGAGACTGAAGCCCCCCCCCAAATGTTTCCATCAACTGCTCATAACCAAGAGGTTCACTAAAAGAGATCGAGAAGAATATATTTCTGTAGAATTTGTTGATATGAACATTATCGCAAAGTATATGCGCACATTATTGTGTGTGTAAATGTGTGTATATATGATTGAAAGATGCCCCAGGTTATAACCTTCACACGCTACTTAGTCACTCGTACATAATTCAGCCCTCCCACCGAAATTGCACTCTGGATCCGCTATTGTGCAAGAAAGCGGCGTTGCGTCAAAATTCAACATTTATCTTTAATAGCGCAACGAAAGGCTCGGGCGCGATACGATTATGCTAAGAATTTGTCGAATAAGGAATGCAACCATCAAGCCAGACGCAAGGAAACGATTTAAATACAAATATGCAATAATAGGCAATAAAAAACCAACATACAAAGCGGACAATACAAACAAAACATGACGGAGAAGACAAAACGGACAAGACCACTGGAGACAATATACACACTAAGCCTGGCTCATATCCTGTAGTACAAATAGGCGAGTACAGATACACAAACGACAGTATCACAGCAAGCATAACGGTAGTTGAGCTATTCAACAAAACAGCTTAAATAGTTTAGTAAATAACAAGTGAAACATTGGGTATAAAAACCAAGTGCACTACATGGTTTAGGCAATCGAATCAGCCAACAAACAAAAGGACATAGACCAGACAAAAAATAACTTAAATGATAGAAAGTGGTGGCATAAATGACCAGCCATCGTAAACACAGAATTGTATAACAAATTAGAAACTACTCTACTTTTCAAAGATTTATTGAAGAGTATATAATGTGTCTGGATTCCAATAGGGGCAAATATGTAGAATTTGCAGTTTTATATTGATCAAACTCATATAATCAATACATCAATTTATCCACAGAACTAACACATATTACAGTGAAACAATAATATTCGATAACAGCGAAAACATTGAACGACATGGTCGTGCCACAAATATAGAGAAATCGTGACAAAAAAACAGGAGCATACCAATCCGTACAACAAAAACGTAAGTACTGTAACCAGCATATTAATCATACGAGCAGATACACCAATAAAAGTCATACTTATAGGAACTCACCAATCAAACTCGTCATAGCCAAAACACAAGGCTGCGACTTTGGCGAACCAAATCAAACACTTTCAGTATGCATAGCCTCTACAATCTTTGGAGACAGGTCAATCCAATTAACTCAACACCCTTACATACAGTGACAAACGTATTGTTTAAACAATGTGGCCAAATATTAGAACAAATAACATTCCAATTCTGTGAAGTTTGACAATGATAGATAATGAAATCCAAGGATTGTGCGTCTATATCGTATTGAAACGAGAGATATGACCAAAGCTAAATAAATATAATTATGTCATTGCGCTAAATAAATGGTTTGACAAATGAAAAAGGAAGAAATGTATATATGTGTATCTACTTTGTTTTTTACACACAAGCGTGTATTAAAAATCTTGAATATTGCGAACTCAAATATTTTTAAATTGTGTGACAACTATATATATAAAAAATATATAAATTTACGCATTTGAACACAGCAGTGGAGAGGCTAATGTTCGCGTGAATTTATGCATGGGCAAAGCCTCACGGCCCCGGCTGGCACACCGCAGGTCCGGCCGCACGGGTTTTGCAGTCACCGCCAGCACAGAAACTGCACGGCTGCACGCACACAAAACCCGCATTGCGACAATTGGGCTACCCTTTCAGAAACGGACCCAAACGTTTCACCTCGCCAGGGAACCGAACCCTGGACTTCTCGTACACAGAGCGTGCGTCTTAGCCACTCGGCTACGAGGCGTAATATGATGTATATACTATATAGTTGTCTCGTACCAGTGGTGGGCGCCAAGATGAGGGAATTGGAGGGCTGAAGCTCCCCCAAAATGTCTGAATTCTCCCTGAGCCTCTCGAAGATCCTGACACCGCCACTGCTCATCTGTGCGATTCGTGATCATGGCACCGATCATGCGTACCAGGACCAGAGCCGTTGCGAGGACTTATGAGCCCCCCCCCCCCCCCCCCGAAGGCAACACTTGGGGCCCCTCCCGAAGGCAACACTTGGGGCCCCCATTATAAATAAACCATCAAATAATGAATTTATTTATTATACATAATCACATAATACAAGCTCAGTTGAAAACATCTGAGCAAAAAGGTTAAGACTATACATAATATAATAAATTTTAATGTCATACGTGAAGCTACGGGGCCCCTCAACACTCGCCCCCCCCCCCCTGCCGGGGGGTACGGGGGGCGGCTGCTACGGCTCTGACCAGGCCGTAGAACGCCGAATCAGTGAATCCAGTCGTCTCGATCGCCAGAGGAGTGAAGTCGTATCTCACGACACTGTGTGGATCTGTGTGTGTATGTGCTTACCTAGTTGTGTGTGTGTGCAGAGCCGTAGCAACCGCCCCCCGTACCTCCCGGCCGAGGGGGGGGGGCGAGTGTTGAGGGGCCCCGTAGCTTCACGTATGACATTAAAATTTATCATATTATGTATAGACTTTACCTTTTTGCTGAGATGTTTTCAACTGAGCTTGTATTATGTGATTATGTATAATAAATACATTAATTATTTGATGACTTATTTATAATGGGGGCCACAAGTGTTGCCTTCGGGGGGGCCCCAAGTGTTGCTTTCGGGGGGGGGGGGGGGCTCATGAGTCCTCGCAACGGCTCTGTGTGTGTGTGTGTGCTTATGTGTGTGTATGTTCATGTGTACATGTTTTATGTGTATTTTTTGTGGCATTTGAAAGTGTTGCCGCACGTTGAACCTCTTCCAGCTTGAAAACAATTCACCAAATAATCGAAAACAAATTATCAAATAATTATTCATAAAAACGTATAATTTTTATGTGAAAAAAGGATATTAACGAGTCGAAGTAGGTGATAAATATGTTTTGCAAAATACGAGAAAGAAAAAAAGATACAGAAGCAAAAGCGACCAAACAAGTAAGAAAAGTGGCATTATATTAAGAATTGCCGTTGTAAAAACAACACTGCCGTCGTTCATTTGTACTGGTTTCCTAACAATTCCACATTGGAAGCACAATTAAATCTTATTTGTATCCCGCTGGATTGTAAATGTGCTAGTTGTATAGCGCTAGTTTATATTGGAGGTAAATTACATAAATATATTCTGCAGGTTTTTTGTGTGAAATGTGTATACTTGTTGCATATTTGTTGTGCTAGCTCTTAATTGAGGATGTTATTGGTTTAGTGGAGTGGTTTTTGAATTTGTCCACTCCATTTCGTCGGCATGCATAGTTTATTGCAGTGTTTCGTTCTCCGTAAGCGCGTGTGATTGTCCACATAAATGTCATGGTCAAGTGACCTATTCGTGTATGCCTGTGCTTGTGTGTAGATGCACGTTTGTGTTAGCGGATTTGCTATATGTAATTAGGATAAAATTGTGGCATGAACGTCTTTATGTGTTTGTGTTTGCTTGTGATTTAGAATGTGTGAGATGTGTTTGCTTGTGTGATTGCTTATGGAGGTATTAGTGATGTGTTTGTACGGTGATGTTAGACTGTATGTTTATGTGTATATATATGGATTTGCGACGAGGGTCACGTTATACGAGGTTATGAATGGGAAGTCGCCCTAGTGTCGGGGGGCTTTTCGGCTTGACAATTTTGTCGTGCCGTTTAGGTGACGTACTTCCGAGTAGCTTAGTGGTTTAGACACTGAACTCTCGTGTCAGAGGTTCGCGGTTCGAATCCTGGCCCGGGTTCGTTCATCAACACCCGCTTGAGTCTATCGGGAGTCTCCACTGTAGATGGGCACACAGTGGAGCGCGCCATATAGTCTTTACTGGCTGGTGCGCGCTTAAAACACAATAACAACATAACTCACAGGAGATGTGATATGATTTGCCTGTGGTGTTGATTTCTACTGGATACTTGGCGCAATGCTCACTTTTATTATTAGCGTTTTAAGCGCGCACCAGTCAGTTGAGACTATATGGCGCGGCCCACTGTGTGCCCATCTACAGTGGTGATTCCCGGTACATTCAAGCGGAGGTGTTGATGAACAAACCCGGGCCAGGATTCGAACCGTGAACCTCTGACTCGAGAGTTCAGTGCCTAACAACTGAGCCATTGGGGAGCTGCGCAGTAGGTGTTGTATATTTTGATAACATTGTTGTTGATTCAGAGGTTGTCGTTTTATTTTTTGAGTTGTCCGTGTGGAGTTTTATTTCTGGTTTTATGTGTTGTTTTGGTTCTATCGAAAATCAACAGTTAACAGTTGCTATTGTAGATCAACGACCAAGAATAACAATTACTGTTATTATTTAATAATATTATTAATAATAATAATAAATACAATTATAGTAGTAATAATAATTACCAGCTTTTATTCTTCTAGTTGTTTTCTCTTGAGGCCCAGTGTACATTTGATGTGGCGGGCTGCGGGTTTATTAATTTTATTGTTGGCCAGCCTGTGTTTGTCTTATGATACAATGTGCCTATCACTGCTGATCACATATTGTAAAAATAGCTTGACGGCATCAGGTTCAAGTCGGGAGTATTGCCTTCGCATCGACACTGGCTTCGGCATCGGCCTTGTTCTGCTTGATTTTTCCCTCTGATTATGCTCTCTTCTCCATCTTTTCTGTTTCTCTGTTTCCCTACTTGATTTTCCTTTCAATTTGTCATTGTTTTTGTTCTTTGTTCTCTGGTCTTCCAAAATTCATATATCGAACCTTTTGTCTTGTTTTTCGGTTCATTTCTGAACAGCTGCTCGCCTATGAGTTCCTCGTTCTCCATGTATGATCGTGGAAAGTTTGCATCCTTCCTTCTTTCTTAATCATATGCTGGACACCACAGCATAAAGTGTTTCAAATCCTACACCTCTCTACACATAATACATTTGCTTGCATGATTTTTACCCTTGGTGATTGTCTTAGCTACCGATTGTTCAACTAACTTTGGTGATGATCCTGAGGCCAAACGTTGGTGGCTCGGAAATAGTGCCAGTTCGTCGATTGACGCGTTTACTTCATACTGATAGTGTAGATCGGGGTGTATCATATAGCGTAGATCCCCTTCATTAAGCCCATGCCACTCTTCAGGCCTGAAGTGCTAGTTTAGGCACAATAAGTCCAGCCAATATTTGAACTTTTCTCAGCTGGTATTTCTCAATTGGTCTGTTTGTTCCACATATACAATCTGTGAAGTAAAACCGTCCTTTCCTATCATTCACGTGTTAATTTACGGTTTTCATTTAAACTATTGCACATATATGTACGTTATTAACATTTATATAACTCATACTATAATGAAACTTGCTATTTTTTGATAAATATAACTTTGACAGACTGAATTTTCTACCCTGAAATAGCTGTCTGGTCATTGAACCCACCATGGAGTGAAGTAGAATTTTTGATTAAACACGATTACAACTTGGGATCAAAATATGGTCTTAATTGCCGAGATCTACGGTAATCGGTCGATTTATATTTGAAGTCGTATTATTATTTTGTTTTGTGTTTCGGCTGTGTTGTTTGCAGTGTCTGGATTGTCGTGTACCGCAGTCATGTCCGACAATGAGGAGCTGAAGGTAATTTGGCACGTGTGTTATGACGGGTGTTTTTTCCAACCTGTTTCTGCGAGCTTTTTGCATGATGACGTTGCTCGTGGATGTTTTTCGCTTTGCACTAGACCAGTTGTTCTCAACCTGTGTGGGGAATTTCCCACTGGTGGGGAATGGAAGAGTTGTCAAGTGGGAAGCTAAAGGTCGGACAGAACAGGACAAATGTGTGTGTGTGTGTTTTTATGAATTCAAATTCGTTTATTTTTGTTTCTAATAACCTCTTGACATTTGTTTTGCTGTAATAACTGAATGTATTGAATTTATCGGCGCTGTTGTGGAAAATGAAGCGATGGCTCATTAAGGGGTGGGTAATCAGTGAGAAAAAGGTTGAGAACCACTGATCTAGATCGTTTTGTCAGCGTGGTGTGGCTGACAATTATCCAGTGGCGGCGCCAAGATTTTCATAGTGGGGAATACTGGGAAACAGGAGGAACAGCACTCCAAATCCTCATGATTAGGATTTTTTTCGGGGGGTTTTGGCAGATTTTTATCTGGGGGATGGCTTCAGCCCCTGTAAACCCTCTCTTGGCGCCGCCACTGCAAATAATCCAGCTGATTTAGCAAGCTGTTTCAGTACAAAATGCTTGGTAGAATTCACCAAATCTCACTTGAATCAACTCGATTCAACCACATGTACAGTGTGGCTGTTGTTATACGTTTAACACGTGGCGTACACACAAACAGCTGTGTAAAATGAGGTCTTTTATATCTGCCGAAAGCGGTCGTAATTCGGATACTGGGTGTAAATGTATTGTGTTTCTCAGGTGAATATCGATAAGTAGTCTTGTAGCATGGCGCAGAGCGGGTATTCATTTAATTTGTGTTTGTTTTCCGAGCATTTTGTTTCGATTGTAATTTGTTGAGAACTGCAACAACAACAACAACATCAAGACTGAACTACAACATTTTTAAATATCAACTAACAAATGAAAACGTTAGCAAAAACGAATTGAACAAAAACAACACAATAAATGACTGATAAACAGTAGTGAATTGGCCAACTTTTGAACGAGTATTTGATTTTACTCACTTGCAAAGTTCCTACTTGTGAAGTTGTCTATCGAACACACACACACACACACAAACACACGTTCTGGTTGCGTCGCAGCGTATGGTGATGACGTTCCGCGTGTCCGAACTGTCTGCCCTGCTCGCCTACGCCAACAAGAACAAGATCGGTCGCAAACAGGAGCTGCAGGCGCGTGCACTGGTGCTGACTCGCTCGCGCATCCCAGCCATCCAAATGAAAATTCGCGAACTCTATCAGGCGATTCAGTGAGTGACAGTGTGTGTTTGTGTGTGTGTGTGTGTGTGTAAGTGTGTGTGTGTGTGTGTGTTCGTGTGTGTGTGTGTGTGTGTGTGTTTGTGTTTGCATGTGTGTGTGTGTGTTTATGTATGCTATGTATTCGTGTGTTTTATTCATGTTTGTATTGTGGTTTAAATAATTGTCTGTGTATAGCTACATATGTGCGTTGTGTATAATTTGCTTACAATCTTTCAACGTTTAGATTTATGTCTGCGTGTGTGTGTATGTGTATGACTCTTGTGTGTGTGTGTGTGTGTGTGTGTGTGTGTGTGTGTGTGTGTGTGTGTGTGTGTGTGTGTGTGTGTGTGTTAGCGCTTTTGATACTTTCGGGTGAAAAGTGCGATATAAATGTCTTAATGTAATGTAATGTACAATTTACTAGTGTCTAAATGTACAATATCTTATGTATACTAATGTGTATTATGTATATGTAATAATGTATTATATATGTATGTAAATGTGTACGTATAATGTATAATGAATGTATGTAAATGTCTTAATGTAATGAAATATAATTATGTATAATGTACTTGTATGTCTGTGTGTGTGTGTGTGTGTGTGTGTGTGTGTGTGTGTGTGTGTGTGTGTGTGTGTGTGTGTGTGTGTCTGTGTGTGTGTGTGTGTGTGTGTCTGTGTGTGTGTGTGTGTGTGTTTGTGCAGGTCGCAGACGAATATGCCGTCACTGTCGTCCATGTCAGCCGGCGTATCGGGCGTGGAGCGAGGTGTTTCCTTCAGCACACTGAACTACCCCGCTCATGCCGCCCCTCTGCATCAGGTATCACTTCCACTCTCACACTCTCTCATTCTCTCTGTCTTACAACACACGCTGTTAACACTGTATGTCGTTGAGTAATTGATTTCAGCTGTCTATTACTCTATTGGGTAAACTGTATTTGTGAATGTTCTATTTTATTCTGCGTTTTTGTAGGCCAAACTTATGATTCATGTTCGATTTGAAGGATTCAAACAACTTACGGTTTTCAACTCATTCTTTTCCAGTAAGACATCAATAATCTGTGATAAAGTCTCCTCTAGCTCTCCTATCTTCTAGCGTTTTCAGACCTAACTTTTTCAATTTGTCCAAATAAGTCAAATATTGGAGGCTTGCGATTATTTTTGTACCTGACCTTATGTATATGTATGTGTGTCTGTTTCTGTTTGTGTGTGTGTGTGTGTGTGTTTGTGTGTCGGTATATTCTTAGCAGACTCGCTCGACATACAGCCAACAGCAGCAGCAGTACGATAAGCCGGTGGACTACGGCAAGACGGCCATGTCTGCCGGAGCGGCTGCGGCTGCTGCTGCGGCTGCTGCTGCCGCCTCTGCTGCGGCATCTGCTGCCGCCAACAAGCTGCCCACACACCCCGACTTGCAGTTCAAACGACTGCCGTTCTTTGATATTATCGGCGAGCTGATCAAGCCAACGTGTCTCGGTGCGCTATTAATAGTAGTAATATTATTATTATAATTATGATTAATTACAGGCAAATCCAGTAGCACAGGAAGAGCACACGCACTCTGACAACCCTGCGGTGGCCTCCTCATGTACTGGAAGTCAACCAAATTGAGTAGAGAGAAAGGAAGTTCGAGAAGTAATAGTTTTGCCAGGGAGTCGAACGCTAATGAAAAAAATAAATAAAAGAAACACACCAAATAATAAACAAGAGAATAAATACATATTGCGTGTCAGCTTTCTCTCTTTCTCTCTCTTGTTTGTCTTCTGTCTCTCTCTCTCTCTGTCATCTTGGGATGTGAGGAGCTCAGCGGTTCAAGTGCTGAACTCCTTCAACTCGTCCAATTTTGAGTCTACCGTCAGTCCACCCGGCTGTGAATGGGCAAAGAGCTGGGTGTACCGTCTAGCCTCAACAAATCCCGTGCCGAATTTCAACGCCAATTGAATTAATTAACTCTCTCTCTCTCTTTCTCTCAGAACTGCATCAGTTTTAGTGTGCAGCAGAGACCGTGTGTGCGGCGATGGAAATGTGGCAAAGTAAAAACTCATTCGCCGTTTATACATCTTTTTCCTTGCATTTTTCACTTGCTTGCGCTCAATATTTTGCTTAAAGCCTACTGAATGTGTGTGTGTGTGTGTGTGTGTGTGTGTGTGTGCGTGTGTGTGTGTATGTGTGTGTGTGGGTGTGTGGAGGCAGTACAAGCCGGAAACTGTTTTTTAGCTTCGGCTGTGTATTTTGACTTGTTCTCGTGTATTACTTGTGTCTCTTATTGTTTCTCTGTTGATACGGCCGAATATAATGAATGAGCAAATCAGTCAGCTATAGTAGATGATATCGTATTGTGTTCATGCTGTTGTTTCGTGCAAGTGCGAAAATTTATCGTTTCATGTGAACTGTATACCGTGCAGGTGTTGTATATCTAGGCCAGGGGTTCTCCGTACTTCGGAGTATGGGAGCCAAAAGCCGGGAGTCTTGGTACTGGTATCAATTATCAATGATTTATAATTAATATACTTATCAAGTACAGTATATTTAAACGATTGAAATACTCGTCGATCTGGAAGACATACAGTCAAGCAAAGGAGGTATGGGACCATATTCGACAATCTATTAGAGGTATGGAACCATCAAGAGACTGAGAACATTTGAACTAGCTAGTTGTTCAGGCCTATGATGTGTGTGTGTGTGTGTGTGTGTGTGTGCGTGTGTGTGTGTGTGTGCGTGTGTGTGTGTGATCTCACATAGTTGATCTCAGGATTGAGTTAAACACTCGTGTATCATGCCTTCTATTCATCATAATATTTCTTCAATGTGTGCATTATTCTCTCTTTTATTCTTCTTTTCTGATGTGTCTGTGTGTGTGTGTGTGTGTGTCTGTATGTCGAACAGCTCCGTCGCAGGCGGTCGGCAAGGGCTTCAACGACCTGCATTTCACATTTCACTTGTCTCCACAGCAGGCCGACCAGATTGCCAGCAACTACGACTCGAGTCTCGGCGCCAAGGTGGAGTTTCCCGTGCAGGTGAGTGTTGGGTGTTACTCCATTCAGTGGCGTGGCTAGGCTATCTGTCGCTCTGCATGGTTTATTTTCTTTCGCCGCCTCCCACCGTGTATGACCGCCGTTTACCTGCATAGTGAGTGTAGTGGAAAAATCACAGATAGACTGAATGAAGCTGGATATTGACAAGGAGACAGCTTGACAGCTCGAGCTTAGCTAATCTATTTTAGCTGCAAATATGTGAGTACAAACACACACACATTAATATTAATCGCTGACTAACGTTTCGTGTTTGGCCCACAGATTCAGGCGAGGTTTTGCATCATGGAGACAACTTGTGCTCAGGAGGATCATTTTCCACCCAACATCTCCATGCGGGTCAACAATAAGACCTTCCCTCTGCCGGTACGTCTAATGGCTTCACATATACACAATTCTCACTGACACACACACACACACACGCAGATTCATATCGTAGATCCCGGCCCAATAAGCCCATGTTTTAATCCAAAGTTCTACTTCATATTTTCCATCGTTCCATAGATTTAATGGTCAAATCTATTTCAGGGTGAATAACTTCAGTCTGCCAAAGATTTGTCCAAAACAGGCTTCATTATACTATGGCTTAAATCAATGTTAATCAAGTACAAATAAGTGCAATATTCTGCTAAAAACGCGTAAATGATAGGAAGGGACTGATTTTTTCTCAACTTATTGTAAATGTGGAACAAACAGAGCATTAGAAAAATACTACCGGAGAAAAGTTTAAATTTTTGGGTGGGCATATTAACTAAAAACCGTGCTACTAAAAACCTAATATGTCAGGTCTGAGAAGCGATCGAATGGGCTTAATGGCCAGGATCTACGGTATGTGTGTGTGTGTGTTTCCTGACTGTAGAATCCGATCCCCAGCAACAAGCAGGGTGTGGAGCCACGCCGTCCGCCGCGTCCTGTCAACATCACTTCTTTCTGCCGCATCTCGCCGGTGGTTGGCAACAGTGTGTATGTCAGCTGGGCCACAGAGCTGGGCCGTGCCTACTGCGTCACTGTGTGTCTGGTGCGGCGGCTGGCGTCGCAAGATCTGCTCGGCCGGCTGCGGGCGCGCGGCGTCAAAAATGCCGACTTTACACGCGCTCTCAGTAAGTACAGTGTGTGTGTCTGTGTGCGTGTATGTGCCAATGTATGTGTGTGTGTGTTTCATGTGTCAGTGTGTGTGTGTGTGTGTGTGTGTGTTGTGTGTGTGTGTGTGTCAGTGTGTGTGTGTTGTGTGTGTGTGTGTATGTGTGTCTGAATGTGCCAGTGTGTGTGTCAGTGTGTGTGTGTGTGTGTGTGTGTGTGTGTGTTTCGTGTGTCAGTGTGTGTGTGTGTGTGTGTGTGTGTCAGTGTGTGTGTGTTGTGTGTGTCAGTGCGTGTGTGTGTGTCTGTTTGTTTCGTGTGTCAGTGTGTGTTTCGTGTGTTTCCGTACGTCAGTGTGTGTGTGTGTGTGTGTTTCGTGTTAGTGTGTGTGTCTTGTGTGTGTGTGTCAGTGTGTGTGTTTCGTGTCAGTGTGTGTGTGTGTGTGTGTGTGTGTGTGTGTGTGATTCGTGTGTGTGTGTGTGTGTGTGTCTGAGTGTGCCAGTGTGTGTGTGTGTGTGTGTGTGTGTGTGTCTGAGTGTGTCAGTGTGTGTGTGTGTGTGTGTGTGTGTGTGTGTGTGTGTGTGTGTGATTCGTGTGTGTGTGTGTGTGTGTTCGTATGTGTGCGTATGTGTGGTTGTATGTATGTGCGTGTGTTTTCAAGTTGTACTCATTGGTTGAGTCTACTGGATATGAGCGAAGCACAGGCTACAATGTAGGTTCAGTCCATTTAATATGTGCTCTCATATATGTATGTGTGTGTACCATATTTTTGTGTGTTTATTAATGTGCATATATTAGAATGCATGTATGTTAGTGTTTTTGTCATGCGCTTTCGAGATGTAATGCGTAATGTGAATTGCGCTTGAAACTTATGTCAGTTGAGGATAAGTTAAGGGTGGAAGTTAGGTTAAATTCTCCTATATTTCCAGCTGCTACTATAGTCTTGTTTAACTTCTTCCAGATGTCTATTTGTCTTATTTCAAAACTGTACTTTTCATGTTTTTTTGCACCGATATTTGAAGAACTTTCTGCCGTACACTTTTCAGTCCAATTTCCTTCGGCGCTGTGCTTTTTGTGATATGTATGCATGTGTATGTATGCATGTGTGTGTGTGTGTGTGTCAGTCAAGGAGAAGTTGACTGTGGGCGCAGACGACGAGATAGCCACCACATCGCTGCGTTGCAGCTTGCAATGTCCACTAGGCAAGTGTCGCATGACGCTGCCGTGTCGTGCCACCACGTGCACGCATCTGCAGTGCTTCGATGCCGGTTTGTTTATCAACATGAACGAGCGCAAATCGACGTGGACGTGTCCCGTGTGCGACAAGCCAGCGCTCTACGACAATCTCATCATTGACGGGTGAGCTTGTCTTTTTCGTGGCAAAATAGAACGGCATCCGCTAATTTGATTAATTCTTCTCTTTTGGACATAGCTATGACTGACTGATTTTTATTAGTGAATTTGTGATTACTCACTAGTAATCCAGCTGTATTTATACCTTTTGTTTAATTAACATGCATACGCTACCTGGTTTCATTCTTTTACATTCAGTATATTGACCGTATCTTCTCAAAATTCTGACCAGCCAGTCGAAAAAATGGAGCGGCACCCGCTAATTGAACAACACTACGGCGGAAAGTTTGAAAAATATAATGGCATGCCGCTCAAATAGAGGTCTTACGGTATATGCTGTGATTGAATGTTTCATTTCATACTGTTGCTAAAAGACTTACTCTCATGCATAAGGGACCGCCTATTATTTAAGCGAAAACTTAAACCAAAAAAGGTATTTTATACACGGCAAGATACGGTAAATGTTGAACTTTATCCGTGGTGTAGTGGTAGCACACCCGCCTCACAAGCGGGTTGGCCCGTGGTTGGAAACCCGGCGGAGAATAATATATTTGGGCGAATTCTATAATCCAACTGTCCCTGTCCACCCAGCAGTAAATGGTACCAGATATCAGTCATGAGTTGTGTCATGCATTCTGGGGAGGTGTCCCTCTCTAATACGTCTTCCATCCTTGTGGCACCATAGCGTGGAGAGGGTCGGTTCTGCGGTGGCAGCGAGCTGCACGGGACACACCTGTGTGTGTTCATAAGCTTCGGCTTCTTCCCGTGTAGCAGCTGTCACTTGAGGCGTTTTATTGTCATGTATTGTGTATATACGGACGGACAGCTACTTCACCGAGATGTTGTCCAGCACGAGCGCGAGCACGATGGACGTGCGTCTCGAGCAGGACGGCAGCTGGACGGATATGAACAAGACAGGCTCCTCGGCGGCCGGCGGCGGCAATGGCAGTGGCGGTCGCAGCACGTTTTCCGACAACGCCGATGTCAGCATTGAGACGCTCGAAGACGACTCGGGTCAGTGTAGTCTGTGTGTGTATGTGTGTTTGTGTGTGTGTGTGTGTGTGTGTGTGTGTGTGTGTGTGTGTGCGTGTGTGTGTGTGCGTGTGTGTGTGTGTTTGTGTCTTATGTGTGTTTGTATCTTCTGTATGTATGTGTCTTGTGTGTGTTTGTGTGTGTTTTAGTGTGTATGTGTGTGAATAAGTAAATAATCATATTTGCTACAATATCATACAATAGATATAAACAAGACAGTAGAAAAAAACAAATTATTTCCAATTGCAAGAACAATTGCCGCCTGCAAGACGTAAAAATATATGCAAATACAGTAATTTATCATGTACATGTACCAATAGCATGTACATCATGTACATGTACGTGGAAATCGTGTGAAACGCCATTTGAATAGGAATCAACGCGTTAACGTCAAAATCTGATGCGTTTCACAAGCAAATGCATGGGGATCGTATTGGGGCTGTTTGGTGCAGATGGTCTGATTGAGTGGAGTTTCGTTAGGGGTTATTATCTTAGATGTGAGGTTTGAGTGTTTAATCTGATGCAAGTAAACATTTGCGCTATATTTATCATTCAAAATTATCTTTACCCGTTCTGACTTGGACCGTTTTTATCTAGTTCTATGTAGATTTTGATTAGTTCACTCTGGTGTCGTCTGATTATTCTGGGCCTGCCGTGATTTTGTTAAATTCATATCTGATCTCTGTCGAACCTCTGTGAAACCTCTGTGAAATGGAAAACTGCTGTTTGGGTTTTCCAATTTACATCTGACATTGAGATTCACTATTTTGTTGGATGTTGGATTTTCTACCGCTATCTGTGTGGATCGCGTTGCGTCAATTAGTTTCTCAAATTCATGCGCTCTCGGTCAAATGCTCTACTGTTGCTCTTTCAAGTTTATTATACAGTAGACATTTGTTTTTACAATTGTTTTTGGACGCCAATTGGCGTCAGCTGCGAAAGCGGCATTTGTGAATGTAGAAAACTGACAACTCTCACTTGCGACCGAATCCACCTGAAATCACACACGCGCACGCTTGACTTAGCTGCTGAAATCGATTTTCGTGTCTAATTCATTCGCTAGGAGACAACTGCATTATACATTTAACACTCAAATGCCGATGGATTCCAGGTAAGGTTGCTAGTCTTGAGAAAGGGTGTTGTTACCCTTGTTGTCATTGGGTGGCATTGGGTGGCATTACCCTGGAGCATGTTCCATGTGCGCCTCGAAGCCACAAGACGCGAATACGTACACAAAAGGAACATCACCCGGACAATTTCTAGTCCATTCACAGTTGGGCATCATATCGTTCAAGCTTACTTGCCCAGACATGTTCACTGTGGCCGGATTCAAACTCCGGATTTCCCACATTGATACTGGCTACGGTTTCATCACCCCAATAAGCCGTTCAAGCTGTGAATTTCCCTCAACTGGATATTAAAACATCATTTATTCAGAATATGATTTTAAGTTTTTATGTGCTTTTCAGCTTCCACGGGTTTCCTCTACATATTAAGTATTTATGCACATATCGCATGTTTCATTTGGTTTCTCACCTGGTCCGCCTCCCATACCGCCTCCCATACCGCCGGGTCCACCTCCCATACCGCCTCCCATACCTCCGGGTCCACCTCCCATACCTCCTGGTCCACCTCCCATACCGCCGGGTCCACCTCCCATACCGCCTCCCATACCGCCGGGTCCACCTCCCATACCGCCTCCCATGCCTCCGGGTCCACCTCCCATACCGCCTCCCATACCGCCGGGTCCACCTCCCATACCTCCTGGTCCACCTCCCATACCGCCGGGTCCTCCTCCCATACCACCTCCCATACCGCCGGGTCCACCTCCCATACCGCCTCCCATGCCTCCGGGTCCGCCTCCCATACCGCCGGGTCCTCCTCCCATACCACCTCCCATACCGCCGGGTCCACCTCCCATACCGCCTCCCATACCGCCGGGTCCACCTCCCATACCGCCTCCCATACCGCCGGGTCCACCTCCCATACCGCCTCCCATACCGCCGGGTCCACCTCCCATACCGCCGGGTCCGCCTCCCATACCTCCGGGTCCACCTCCCATACCGCCGGGTCCACCTCCCATACCGCCGGGTCCACCTCCCATACCGCCTCCCATACCTCCGGGTCCACCTCCCATACCGCCTCCCATACCTCCTGGTCCACCTCCCATACCGCCGGGTCCACCTCCCATACCGCCTCCCATACCTCCGGGTCCACCTCCCATACCGCCTCCCATACCTCCTGGTCCGCCTGTAAATTTAAGATTTCACTTGTGTCACCTTTGGTGTTTGTGACGTTTGACCGCATTACTCAGGTAAAAATTACCCATGTTTTGTTTTCTACACTATTTAGCTTTATCTGTATTGACTAAAGATCCAGAAGTGAGTAGGCTGGTTCATTTGTGAAGTGATTAGCTGTAGGTTTGTGTTCATATTGTCTCTGTCATGTCTTGTTTAGCCTTTGATGTGTTTACGTAGCGTTTGTGGGATTGAGTATGTTTGGGTTGGCTGAACTTTTGAAAAGCCTTGGGATCATAGATCATAGATCTGTGGATCATAGATCTGAATGTTTTAATCTACGTATTATCCCGGATTGATTCAATTCTCGTATATCTTTTGGGGTTTGAGTGGCACCTGATACAGGACGGTCTCACCTTGGCAGTATGCTGCGGTCACAACCATTGCGAGGGTGATCTGTTAACACAGTGCAAGTCTGTTTCGTCAAGACGTACACGCATACGTCTGTCGTTGTGCTGGACCACATTTGACAAACTTTGGTTGTTTTTACCGTCACAACTTGATGTTGTAAATTTGATTATCAAACAACAAGAAGTGCAATTTAACTGACACTGAGCATTGTTTCAGTGATGCGAACGAATGTCTCAAAATATTAACGTTTTTACATCGCAAGCACTCATTAAAAGAGAGTCATCGCACTGAGGAGATGAGGAAATCGCCATCATCCCGAGGACGAAATAGAGAAATGGAATCAGCCAGAAGAGGGAAGCGGAACATTTCACCCATACAAGGTAGAAGTGAAGCATCGTCACCCAGAAGATGGAAGGGAGAACGATCCTTCCCAAAAGAGGAAGTAGAGAACGAAAGTCACCTAGGAGAAATGAAAGAGAACCACCATCGCCTGGAAGGCATCGTCACCTAGGGGAGGGAGAAGAGAGGCATGATCACCCAGACGAGGGAGGGGAGAACAATCATGGACTAGGAGATATACTAGAGATATATCATCACCGGGTGAAAGAGAAATCACCTAAAAGAGGAAGGAGGGACCGATCATTTCCCAAAGAGGAACGAGAAGATTGGACGTGAGAAAAAAATTATCAGTACCAGTGCTAGGTCACTATTGGATAATCAAGGATAGAGCTAAGTTTAAGGAAATATCCTCCGTAAGATTTCCTCTCTTCTCACGCCGTATTCAGTTCTGCCGCTCGAGATGTACTCAATGTGGATCAGTTGAACTTACCAGAATCTTCATGGTGAGTTTGTTGAGTTCAGCTGTCAACGCTTATAGTGTTGTGTTTGATGTGCTGACTTTCAAGTGCCAAGCTCAATTTATACTTGTTTTCAACTGTGCGTGGCGGTCACACATGTGTGTTGATGACTGTTCGCTTTTACGCTTGGCTGGCTTTCAACTGCACCAGAATCTGGCTGTAATCTTTGACACCTATACTCAAACGTGACAACGCGCATTCAAACACTCACGTTTTAATTCGTTTTTTCTGTGTGACTTGTCACGTGTTCAGGTGCACACACAACGGCTCGTTCGTATTGTCACTCGTGCGAACTCTCCCTCTCAACAACAACTGCGCGTTATCGAGGGTATTCTTTTTGCAGAAACACTCACATACGCACACTCATACACACGCGCGCACACGCACATTTGTGTTGCCGCCTCGTCAAAGATTTTGTGCTCTAGATATCCTAGTAGATATATCATCTCTAGATATCCTAGATATCTATCATATAGAACAGGTGGTCTTATCTCTTTAGTTACGGCGACCTGAATCCGTCGATGAATTTCGATGAAATTCCATGAACTACTCCAATTTCATCCCCTACGAAGATATTCGTTGGAATTTTTTTTCATTAATTTTTCGTATGTTCCCAAAATTGGAACGTTGGCGCCTTCTGGTACACAAAATCGGGTGTTCTTGTTATGATTTGTTTTGAACGCATTTTTCTTCATGTTTGATAAATTTATGCCGAATAAAAGTGAATCCAAGTGCCTAGAAGCTATATACACAAAATTATAAAAGAAAATACTCGAAAGTACATGAATATACAGAGAAACACTCAATTGGGAATGATATTTTGCACTGCGAACTTTATGCAGTCTTTTTCTGCACTTCTCGCACATGAGTCGGGTGTTTTTTGACACGAAACCCATCGGCCCTGACTGCAACTCTTTAGAAAGTGGTTGAGTCCATCAAATCTTGACGCAGTGACAGGTCCTGCCGACGCAGACGCGCTGTTCGAGTTGACACCAAGGATAGAGCGATTTCTCTCCTGAAGTCCAAGTGAGATAGTTTGGCATCTGGGTTCACCTGCTCGTGGAATTTGTATGCCGCAACGACTGCCAAATTCAGGATGTGGTTGAAAGGATTAAACCACCATTTTTTAGCGGAATCTAGGTCTGTAAGACAACAACAGGCGATTGCAAACATCAACCCCTCCCATACCCTTGTTATATTGCTTGATGATGTGTTGAGCAATTCTTTCTCCCCTCTCCTTTGACTCGTCTTACGGTGTGATGGGTCGGATAAACACCGTGAACGCTGCTGGCAATGGTGACCACGTTGCTGTCATTCCATTTGAGGCAAATATTTTTTCCGTTCGACCGGTAATCAAAGTGGCCTCTCTTTGTCTTTCGCATTTCATTTTTAGATGCCAGTGGACATCCCCTTGTTCTGTTCTCTCGAATAGTTCCAGTGACACGGAATCCTCTCTATGTCAAATCGCTAAGCAGCTTATAACTTGTGAAGAAGTTGTCCATGTACATGTCCTTATGACAGTCCCCTTTTTTAATTGCGCTAGCACTTACTACGTACGAACCCAGAGGTTGGTCTCAATGTTGGTCCTTCCCACAGTAAACCTCAAAATTATAGGGGTAACAGTTAAGAACTGCACATCATCCATAACTTGTAGCCAAATCTTATGGGATTTCCTCTTATGAATTGCTTGGCGCTCTGCTGTCCCCTGTGCGGAATCATCGATTCGTCAATGCTCAAGTGTTTTTCTGCAGGCAGGTGATGATAACCACTGATAAGAAGAAGTCCCAAAAATTGCGCCAGGTCATTAGCATCCACGCAGAAGTTGACATCGTTTTTATCTCGCGAAGCATACAAATTTGTTTGTTCAGCAATGAATGATATCATTTTCATGCTGAAAAAGAACTGGAAAACATTGAATGCTGTATTTCCCTGGTGCTCCATCACAGATCGGGGAACTTTGGCCGGTTTCGGTGGTGTCATGCCTAGAGATGCGACCTAAAAAAATCGATGTTTTTTTTAAACCCGTTTTTGCCCAAAAATCTCGACAAAAAAAACACGTTTTTTTTTTTTTAAGAATCATGCAAATAATTAAAATTATGGAAATGATATATTTGGGATGTTAAATGAATTATTTTCATCAACACATGAGTTATTCATGCTATTAGTGACCTTATCAAATTTAATTATCATTAAATATGCACAATAAAAGTGTTATAATGTGTCTGAAAGCCCTAATATCATTGTTGGTACTGTGCGGCACTTCTATGTACAGTACAGCTTTGCATTCAATTGTTCAGTTTATCATTGTGTAAGAAAGCAGGGTTTGAGAACCGTTTTTTCTGCTAAAAACTGAAACTGTTTTAAAAACAACAACAGGTGGCATATTTATTTTTATTTTTTACACATTTTTTTTCCTCCCAGAAATGAACTACGTTGATTATAATAACTTTCATCATTTCATTCACCAGATCAATTATGTGCAAATATAAATTTACTAACACTGCAAATATTTACACAAAGTCTACAAATATACACACAAACTTAGTGTCCCTAATGAGACCAGGAATAAAAGCGGGTCGCATTATCCAGAGTGACAATCCTGACCAGAAAAACGGACGATATTTTAGTGTAGGAAACAACGACTGAGGAAACATATTTAATGTACAAAAAGGTATTTGAACACAAATTACTAAATCAAAGAAACCATCATCCATAAAACCAGTTCTAAAAACAGGTTACTAATAAAAAACCAATTAATTTGGCTCAACTTTCCTTGGTCTGACGCCAATTGTTTTTCAAAATTTCTACATCTACGAAAACCTTTTTTCCAAAAAATATATTTTCAAAAAAACATGGTTAAAAACCAGTTTAAATCAAGTGCTTTAACCAGATGCTTACTATACAAAAGGCTTACTATACAGCTACTTACTATACAAAAGGTATTTGAACGCACATCAATCAAATCTATCTTCCATAGATACTGTTCTAGAAAGCATTGCTTCATTAAAAAGCGTTAGTTTAAATAAACGTTTGTCAAAAGACACTTGACCAACCGATTAAATTGTCTTGTTCTGCTGTCAACATTTTCTGAATCTGTACATTAATAAAACGAATTTAAAACCAGTTTGAAAAACATCATTGCATTTTTTCATAAAAACATGGTTTTTTGAGAAAAAACACATGATTTCTCTATGAATTGTTTTGTTATGCTGACAAATTATCTCACATATCCACATAATTAAAACCATCTTTAAAAACATGGGTTTTCTCAATGAAAAAAAACTAAACCACCGGACCCGGATGCACTTTCAAATAGTCTCCTGGGGTATTTATTGATAAATATTTTTGTTTTTTATACTATTATCAAATTATCTTGGAAATAAGACACGTAAAGATGTACAAAACATCGATTGAACTCGTTTCTATGTACTACAATTCAACATCCGATGACAATTGGGCCTAATTCTAAAAAAACAAAAAAAACTAAAATACATATAAAAAAAATACTCAAAAAAACCGCAACAAAAAAACGGTTTTTTGTATCACTAGTCATGCCTACACTATCCCGTTTCCTTCAGCGCTGCCCTTCAAAACTGGACTCGGATTTATTGAAGTGTCTTCGGACAAATGCACTTCTGCCATCCCTCTTCAGGGAGGAAGTCGGGATCGAGCATATTGTCATCGCCTTCACTCGGAATGTCTTCATCTTCATCAGATGGAGGGAGAATCACAATATCATCCACCCCGTGAGAGTCACCTGTTTCCTCGATCGCAGTTCCCAGGAAGCGATGGACGTTGATGCATGGATACCTGTGGAAAGACCGATCAAAACACATCAAAACATATACCTAATCAAAACACTGCCTGGTACGAATCGTATGAATTTGAACGCGTAAGAATTTCGTATGAATTTCAAATAATATAAATATGAAATACACATAACTGTATGACAATACTGGGCAAACTGCGCTGAGGAAGCTGAAAAAATGCGCTAGCAATGAATGAATAATTTAGGTCTACTTACTGTTCATCAGGATCAATCGCCGATGACGAGCTCATTTTCACAAATGTGTACACCAGATTCGCACTTCACAACACCTCGACAGCAAATGACTACCACGAGTTTCCAAAGTGAGCATGAATGTCATGCGTGGGACCCATGTCTCAAATCGCCACACAGAATATTTGCTCAAGGAATTAACTGTGTCTGGGATATTCACCAGCCCCGTCGATCGGCACGTACTGGTGTCTTACTTCTCGAGCGTATATAGGAAGTTCACGAGTGTTTATGAGGTAGATGAACAATATTTTAGCCCCGATGACTTTTATTTATTACATGAATAAATTCAAAAGGTCTCCATGGAAATTATTTAGCGCAAAAAATATTAGCAAGCTTTAATATATGCGTGTTCACACGTGCCCAAATGAAAACCTATGAACGCCACTGCATAAAAACTGCGAATTTCATGGGCCAGCATAGTGCTACATCAGCAAATACAGAATTGAGAATGATTTTACGCTCCCAAGAGTCATAAACAACTATCTGAAATCATTTCCATGCGAAAAAAATATCACATTGAATATAGGGTATTTTTGTGTACCAGAGGGTACCAACGCTCCCATTTTGGGAACATGGATTTCAAATGATTTTTTTAGTCATTTTGAATTGAGTTACGTTATAATTCTTTTTTATGTAGACCTTCATTTGTCCTCTTTATGGACTAGATAATGTCAATGCCACTACTTGATGCTAATGCCAGTTTGTATAAAATATAGCAAAAACCACTAGGTTGCAGAGGTGTTGATTTTCGCCTATATTAAACTTGATTCAATTTTTTAACCTAAGCAAAATCAAACAAATATTTTATATGAAAACAATCTACAGGCTTTGAGCTTTCTAATGATGCATTCAATTATACTGTAGCTGTTATAGGCTTTGAGTTATACTCCTCTACTTCATGTTCCCAAAATGGAACGTTAGTAACTAAAGGGTTAAGGAACGTATATTTAACCTTTTCATCGTGGCTATCAGGAGTCCAGGAAGCTGCGAGAACTGACTTCTGATTTGAAAAGGATGCGAACACTGAGAAAGGTTGTGAACCACTGCTATAGATAATCCAAGTTTCTCAGCGTAATTATACAGGGTGTCCACAAAGTCTCTTTACAATTTGAAAAATGTATTACAAAAGCAGTTTATGAGATATCTCAACCAGATTTGTTTTATTATATTCAGTATATATTAAAGTTTTTTAACTGTATTTAATAGACTGCTATATGGGCACCATTAGTTGCTCGAAGGACATCAAGTCGGTACTCTATTTCTTGTCATGTTCGCTGTAGCATAGGTCCGTCAATGGTAGCAATAGCATTACGAATCCTTTGCTTCAAGTCAGCAATATCCCGTACCTTTGTTTGATGCACGATATCTTTTACGTAACCCCATAAAAAGAAGTCCAAAAGGGTGATATCTGACGAACGTGGTGGCCATTTCCTCAGCAAACGCTCTTCGTGTTGGCTTGTGATTTGATTCAAGAGCCTGTAACAGTTGCACTTTGCAAGCGTACAGCCGTAAGTTCTTGTGGAGGAGCTTGTGCAGTGTTGCACGTGGTAGCTGCAACTCTCTGGCAGCAGTGCGGATGGACTTGCTAGGAGAACGAGTAGAAGCTTGTGAAACACAAGGATGTTTTCCTCAGATGTTCTTGATCGCCCGCTCCTCTCTTTGTCCAATACTGTACCTGTCTCCAAAAATTTATTGTGTCAGGCACGAATGGAAGGACGCGACGGTGGATCTCTTCCATATTTAGTTTTGCAGTTTCGTTGAGTCTGAACATCCCATTCTGTTTTAATAAACCACGATACACATTGTGCTTTTTCTTGAGGATTAGCGATTCTATACGGAATCAATAAATCAGTTCTCTTCGCATCAGCAGAGTATCTGAAATACATAAGTTTTACGTTAAAAAATAACTTCAATAGGTACTTAATGAAATAAAACAAATCTGGTTAAGATATCTCATAAACTGTTTTTGTAATATTGTTTTCAAATTGTAAAGAGTCTTTGTGGACACCCTGTATATCTGGTAGTAATAATCGCTATTGAGGCGTGTACTTCGATGCATCCCGACCGACGCAAATGAGACTTGGAACGAGCTAATTCGCTTCCAGGTCACTGACCCTCTCGGGGTGGGTTTAATTATTAAGCTTGAAATTGTTCGATATGTGCGATTAATGTGGTTTAACCTAGTTCATGTACTATTGCAGTGGTTCTTAACCTGGGTTCGATCGAACCCCAAGGGTTCGGTGAGTCAGTTTCAGGGGCTCGTCGATTCGGTTCACCCACTCGTATGATTCGTGACGTTAAGCTCTGCTTGGTCATCATTGGCTGCAGTTAATCACGCCACATCGCTTGGTCTTGATATCTGTGCTGCAAGCAACTCGGTCCACTCAGTAGTAGCCTACTTGTGTGACTGTCTTGATCGTAGTTGATTTGTGATTTTTATCATATAATACTTCAAACACTAAGGGTTCGATGAGTGCATGTATGGAACTTGTGGGGTTCAGTACATCCAGAAAGGTTGGGAACCACTGTACTATTGACTGCGTTGTCAGCCTACATTTACGTTATTTGGGAACCAGCATGTTACGCCTACGGACCATTACGCCTACGCTTCAATCACGGCTCTCATCGCTCCAATACTAGCCATTATCTCATTGCGCGTAGGCGTAATGGTTCGTAGACGTAATATCCTAAGCTCCGTTAACCAACGGCAATCTAGCAAATTTGTGTCCCATTCTCCCTGTCTCGATGTTGTTAAGGCCGACTAACGAGAATTTCACAAACAAAATTTCACTTGTGTATTGGCTGTTGCTTGTGTTCGTATAACGCTCTAATACAAGCCCTTGTCTCGATTGTTCAAATATCTGATGCTATCCATATTGTTATATGTATATGCACTATATATATATATATGTCAATCAAATATATCACTACAATTACGTGCGTCTATTATACTATTTCATATACATGTGTGTGTGTGTGTATTTGTCTTGTCTGGTTGATTACAGACGAAATCAAGGTGACAGGCGAACGCGTAGTCACTATCGAAGGCTGCACGCTGCGTGTGTCCTCCACCGCCTCACCACCACCAACCACGGCCACACCTGCCGCCGGCGCTTCTGGCGGAGTTGCGGCGCCTGAGTGCATAGATCTGATCTCGGACGATGAAGAAGATGATGCGAGTAGTTGTCACGCCACGTCCGCTAGCACGAATTCCGGCGGCGTTGAGAGGAGGAAAGAGCCGGCGCCCGCGGCTAGAAAGCGGCCCAGTGATGATACGACAGCGGAACGGACAGCGGCGGCGGCTGCGGCGGCTGCGGTAGGCAACTGGATGGCCACGCCGGTCGGTGATACGCGGCTCAAGCTGTCATGTGAGTGCTACGCTCATTTGGCTCAATCAACATACACACACGCTCACATGCACACACGCTCACTCACACACACACACACACACACGCTCACATTCACACGCTCACATGCACACACACTCACTCACACACACACACGCTCACACACACACACACGATCACATACACACACACACACACACAGGCACACACAGCAGGCACAGCGAACACACGAAGACAAACAAAGATATAATGTTTAACACTCAATAAACGTATTTTCTAGATACAATATATGAGACTAATTCACAAGGCAATCGTGCGATAACAAAGTGAATGCAAACACGAGTTAAACACGATGAATACACTATACACACACACACACACACACACACACACACACACAAACAAGTGCATGTTTACAGTGAAACTTCACTATTATGTGTGTGTCTCTGAGTGCTTGTGTGTGTGTGTGTGTGTGTGTGTGTTCTTGTATAAAGCCATAGTTTGTGTGTTGCGATCTACTTGGAATGTTGATGCTTTGGTAGCTTACTGTTTGAGTAGCATTTAGTAATGCATTCATTCAATGAGTAATTGTTGACGTTAATCCAATATAATGACAGTATATTTGGCATAGGCATTACCAGCTAACGTGTTTACGACTGTGTTTGTGTGTGTGTGTGTGTGTGTTATAGTTTCGTCGTCTTCATTGGCTAACACCACTGCCGTGTCGGGATCTTCTACAAACGTGCCCGTTGTCAGGTGTGTGTGTGTATTTGTGTGTATGTGTATGTATCTGTGTTTGTGTGTATGTGTCTGTATGTATTTGTATGTGTGTGTTTGTGTGTGTGTGTGTCTGTATGTATTTGTATGTGTGTGTCTGTATGTATTTGTCTGTGTGTGTATGTTGTCTGTATGTATTTGTCTCTGTGTGTGCGTGTGTGTGTGTGTGTGTTTGTATTGTGTTTCTAGCACTATTGCTTTCAATACTATTGTGTATACATATCTGGTATTCATGTTGATTTTGTGTGCATAATTTTACATGTTATGCCTGTGTGGTGTACTTCGGGCTTTTTGCATTTATTTGGAGGTTCTACTGTGATCTACTTTTTTATTAATTTAGTTCAACTATTTCTCTCTGACTCGCTTCATTGGCTTCAACAAGGTTTGTTTTATGTATTCATTATATATTGAGCGTCTCAGAACCTCTGTGTATGGGCGATACAAACTTTATACACATGTAATGTGTGTGTGTGTGTTTGTCTATGGTAGTGTGTGTGTTTGTGTTTGTGTGTGCGTTGTGTGTGTGTGTTTATGTGTGTTTATCTATGTTTGTGTGTGTGCGTGTGTTTGTATGTGCTTGCTTTTGTGTGTGTATGTGTGTGTCTTCTCACCGAGTTGTTCTCACCGAGTTGTCTCCACAGAAATGAGTCAAAGACTCGTGGCTCCTGCCTTCCAAAGATCATATTTCTGTTTGAACGTTTGTGTTGTGGTCTGGTTGACAATTTCTTTGGGTAATATGTTCCAATAATCGATTGCCCTGTTTGGAAAGCTGTATTTTTGTATGTCTTTCTTGATTCTTTGTTTTTGAAGGCCGAAATTATGCTTTCTGTTTGATTTTGAGTGTCGAAATATGTTTTCGTTCTGAATTTGTTCTTTTTTTGTTAGGCATCTATAAATGGTGATCAAATCGCCTCGTTTTCTTCTGTCTTCTAATGTTGGTAATGCCAATTTCTGTAATCTCTCTGTGTAACTACTCTGTATTTCTCAAGGGTTTTTATTGTTCTAGTAGCCGACCTTTGTACTCTTTCCAGTTCAACGATGTGTTTTTGTAAGTGCGGACTCCAGAATGCGGCTGCATACTCCAACGCTGGGCGGACTGTAGACACGATCAGTTTTTTCATCATTTCCTCATCAATGTACGTGAACGCCGCCTTGATGTTTGCCATTGTATTATTGGCTTTCTTGACAACCTGTGTCACGTGGTTATCAGGCGATAGCCGTTTGTTGACGATGTGTGCCTGTTGATATCTGTGTGTGTTTGTGTACATGTTTATATGTGTGTGTGTGTATCAGTTCATCATCTTCATCACGCGACGCCCCATCTTCACTGCAGTCCATCTCGGCCGTACTGGCTGGCTTGACGGCCGGCGCTGCCGCTCCGGCAGCCGCCGTCGTGTCGTCCGGCGCGTTGTTCACGGCCGGCCAGCCAACGGCCGCCTCCGTTAGCAGCGGCCAGTCGTCGGCCGGCGTGGCGTTCTCTACGTCGATGCCTTTTCTCAACCTGATGGCGCCGGCGGCCGGCGGCGATGCGGCGGTGGCCGGATCACAGTTGTTTGCTGCCGGCAACGCCGTCCGTCAGTTGACGCACACGCTCGTGCATACACCCGCATGCGCTTATACACACAAACAGGTTAAAGGTTAAGGGCCTCAAGGGACAGCTGCTACACGGGAAGAAGCCGAAGCTTATGAACACACACAGGTGTGTCCCGTGCAGCTCGCTGCCACCGCAGAACCAACCCTATCCACGCTATGACGCCACAAGGACGTAAGACGTATTAGAGAGGGCCACCTCCCCATAATGCATGACACAACACATGACTGATATATGGTACCATCATTTACTGCTGGGTGGACAGGGGCTGTTGGATTATAGAATTCGCCCAATTAAGTTCTCCTCCGCCGGGTTTTGGTCCACGGATCTCCCTCTTGTGAAGCGAGTGCGCTACCACTGCACCACGAAGTCCAACACACACATACGCCATTATATATGGATACTGTTATGTACATATGCATGCATTATTACGCTGATATTTCCGTTCACCAATCTACTCGTGCCTGCTCGCTACACGTACATACACTGGCGTGCACATACACACATACATTACATTACATTAAGACATATATAGACACACACGCACACACATACACATACAACATGTCAAAAGTCCAATGAACCTTAATTCCTTAAGGACGGACTTTCAAAAGAAATTATATTGATTTGAACATCATCTGACACCTGTGACCGCGTGTGTAGACATTGTGTGTGTGTGTGTGTGTGTGTGTGTGTGTGTGTGTGTGTGTGTGTGTGTGTGTGTGTGTGTGTGTGTGTGTGTGTGTGTGTGTGTGTTCAGCTCGGTTCAATATATTTCAAAATGCACAGTGCAAATATAGGGAAACAAATTTGAAATATAAATTTACCTGTCGAGATTTTGCTCAGTCAGGTAAAAACTTATAGCACGTAAATATTTATATCAATATTACTAAGAAATAAATCAGCTTCTGAAATTTTGCATCAACATACATATTACACAAATACATTTACCATTTTCATACACACACACTAACAAACACACACACTAAAACATACAGACACACACTAACAAACACACACACTAAAACATACAGACACACACTAACACACACACACACACTAAAACATACAGACACACACTAACACACACACACACTCACACGAAAAAACACACACACTAAAACACACAGACACACACTAACACACACACATACTAAATCATACAGACACACACTAACACACACACACACCCTCACACGAAAAAACACACACTAAAACACACAGACACACACACTAACAAACACACACACTAACACACACACGCTCATACATACACCTACATGACCACAGGAATACACAATCTATCACACACTCCAACATTGGTTTGTCTGTGTGTGTGTGTGTGTGTGTGTGTGTGTGTATGTGTGTGTGTAGCTGGCATGTGGCCGTCTGGCTTGCTCTCGTCCTCCGGTGCTCTGTCCTGTTCGTCCTCCGGCCCTCTCTCTTGCTCGTCGACCGCCGTCAACACAGCACCTTCGGCGGCGTCTTCTGTTTCGGCCGCACTGCACGACCTGTTCTCCACGCGCACCTCCTCCCTGGCGGCGGCGGCGGCTGGAGGAATTCAGCAGCCACCGTTGTTCTCCACCGTTCACCATACACCACTCAATCACCAACTACAACAACAACAGCCACAACCTCAACCGTCTCATTCGCCTGATGTCATTTCGCTAGACTGATCAGTCGACGAATGGTCAGCTTCATACACACACATACACATACACACACACACACACATTCACACACACATTCACACACACATACATACAGACACACACACACACACACACATAGGTAAACACTCGGAATATGGCGGGCCATACTTTGCAGGTGTATGTGCATTCGTATATTTATAAGTCGGCGTTTGGTAAATGTATGTGTGTATTTGTGTGTGTGTGTGTGTGTGTGTGTGTTTTCAATACATTTGGCGCATGTGCAGATAAGTTGTGTTGAATGAATGATTTTCGGCACGCTTTTGTTGCATTTACGAGCGGTTATTTATAAAGATGTTTTTGTGATGATGTGTATGTTGTTTTTTCAGTCATGAAAGTCCGGTGTATTCGTTTGTATAGCGTCTTGTATATTTCCATATCTCGTCCTGCAAATTCTTTGCGCTCATATACATTATTTCGCTAGTTTTTTGCTTTCGTATTCGGCGTAAATTTTTTCAAAAATTGTGCTCACTAATCCCAATGAACGAAAACTAACAATTTCCACAACTGCAAATACTCTAAAATTGAACATTGTTTTGAATATGCACGTGTTTTGTCCACTGGTTTCGCGATTTAATATTGTTTGAAATGCTTTGTATGTGTGGTCAAAACGAAAATACATGTTTTGCATCAGAATTCGCTGTCAAAATTGTATTATTTTTATGTCGATGGTGGTTTAATGTTTTCACTTTGAAAACTGTCGTTTTCCATAATTTCAACGAAGATATATGTACTAATTAATAATTTTGAGTTATAATTTTTAATTTGTTGGAAAAAAATTATAGTTGGATTTTTATTTCGGATTTTGCAGGCTGCGTTTTGCTATTTGTTTTTTATTGAATTTCCCAGCTGTTCTTTTTGTCAACATCAAACATTTCTATTTATACTAATCAAATCTAAAAACTTAATTCTTCCAAATGTTTTTGAGATAAAATAAAATTCAGCAAAACGGAGCCTGAATTTATTACACCAAATTTGTCCAATATTTTTGCATTCTGTCCGTCTAATATCTTTCTTATAACTTTGCCGACGATGTATTTGTGTTGTTTTTGTAAATATACACGTGTTTCTGTTTGTGAGCTTCCGAGTTTTCACTCCCTCACTCGTATCTAGACAGGCACACGTGTTGTAAATAGGTCGTGACATACGCAAATGCGGGCATGTGTGTATGTATGTGTGTGTGTGTGTGTGGTGTTTTTGTCAGCACCCGATCGCGTGGCCTTTGCTACAGGTGGGATTGGTTATCGCAACTTTTAGCGAAGAACGGGCGTAGATCCTGGTGGGTCTGGGTTATATATACAGCCATCGACAAATTGTCTGGTGGATGAGTGTGCGGTTATAACCGGCGATAATTCCGCTGAGTTCAGTTCATTGGGCATATTGTCGTCAAAATTGGCATAGTAAAAAATTAACCATACATGAAAAATGAGAAATGTGTGAAAAATTGTACTTTTCATTGAGGTATGTGTGTTGTAATTGAATAGAGCAAAATGTTTGAGGACCTATGATATTTGACAACTGAATCAATTTGAACACTAATACATGATGGCTGTCATCCCTTCGAGCCTCGACACAAATTTACGCCTTTGAATGGGGGGTCGTCTTTTTCGCCCAGGTCTTTCGAAGCGATGCTCCAGCACACACACTCACACACACACACACACTCACACACACACACACACTTAGAGCAAATGACCTTGTTTGGGGTTTGTGCTGATATTTCTGCGTGCATCTGAAAAATGTTGGAACATATACCCTGCGGCGTTTTGTGTGACTATATAATTTTTATTGTTTTATTAATTACAGTATGATTGAGCGACAAGAACTATTAACACCCTGCGGTGGCCACATGTGCCGGAACCGTCCAAAAGATGTAAAGAGGAAAGGTGAGTTGAAGAAGTAGAGGTTTTAGTCAGGAAGATAAAAGCTGATGAAGAAAGAAGCAAAAGAAATATACGTTTAATCTAATTAAATTGACAAATTAAGAGGCTCAAATTTAATCTACACGGTGTGACATATGTGAATGTGTTTGCAATGAAATGTTCTGGTGTTGCAAATTGTCATTTTAATATCAGATATTTGACGCGCGCTTGTTTCCCACCAGTAACAGGATTTATTTTTGTCTCAACAATTGGGGATTATCTGGGGGCATACTTTGAGCACACAAGATCAAATGGAGAGGTGTCTAATCGGATTAATAATTTCCGCCAATTTGAATTTAGATGTGGTTGAAAAAGTCTTCCTGACGATATCACATTTGACGATGTGCTTCATCGAACAGTTCAAGAACCGCTAACAATTATCGCGCTATGAAATGTTTACTTTTAAACATATTCTTTAACTATTGTCATGCTGAAATTGTGTGTTTATATTCATATGTGTTTATGCCTAATTGAAAATATACACAATACATAAATGAATAAATGGCTCAACTTAATTCGGTAAATATATTTATCACTGTGTAGGCTAGTATTATCCACACCATGTGTGTGTGTGTATATATATATATATATATATGTGTGTGTGTGTGTGTGTGTATGTGTGTGTATATGTATGTGTGTGTGTATGTATGTGTATGTGTGTGTGTGTGTGTGTGTGTGTAACTAAAAGGAGCTTTTATTAAGATTGCGCTCAATTAATGAGCAATGTTGGCTCGACACGCAAATTGACACTAACTCTACCTGTGGCGCCGAGTGGTCTACCCACACACACACACACACACACACACACATACAAGTACATGATGAAGTCTGGTTCGGGGAACGTACCCATCGTTTCCGACGTGCCGACAATCGATGGCCGTCGGTTGCGCTTTTATGCGAGTGGCTGGAGTTCTGGAAGGCGCCCTGTGTGCAGTATCGGTGGTTGTGTGCGTCGTGTGACTGTGGGTCATGTAGGGATATAGGAGGGTGCAGGGGGAGAGCGTGTTATCGAGGGGCTCGACGTGATGGAGTTGGGTTTCTCGTCGCACGAGGCCCTCGGCACGGAGTCGGCCGGAGCGGCGGCGTCCGGCATGGTCCGTCGTCTGCTGGGCAGTTTCGGTCGGCATCTGGCGCCGGCGCATCATCACGACAGGTGCGACAGGTGAGAGCATGGTCGGATTACATCAGTGGTTCCCAACCTTTTTTGTGATCAAGTAACACTTGGAGGTCAGTCGTACAGTCGCCGCCATTACCACTTGGTTCCAGAGAAATTCAGTTCGATCAGATATCACTTGATTTACATAATTGTACAAGTAGAACAAACAAATCAACTGAATTGAACAACTCAATGTGAGGACTGTATCTGCTTCTTCTCCACGAGCTGGTCAACGAGGGACATTACTTTGCTCACAACACATCGGTACATCAAACTTTTTGTAAATTCAGAATTTATCGAAATTGTTCATGACTCCGAAAGCGTTTGTCTGCCACTCGGGAAGACCCTCGTGACCACTAGTGGTTACACATATTTCTGACCAAATATATAAAGGACTATGTGGATTACGCATATAGAGCAATATATATGTAACTGACAAGATGAACTACACATATAACGGACCACTTATATAAAGGAATACACACACATGTACCACGTATATGGTGTGGGTTTAAAGCAACTATTTTTACTAGGAGCAGTGGCGGCGCAAGGATTTCTCCGATGGGTGGCTAAATATAAGGATGTGGGGGCTTGGCAATACATGATTAGGAAGTACACTCGAAATGTTCATGGTCAAGATTTGGCGGGGGCCCAGTGTAAGCTTGGCATATTTTTGTGGAGGCTTTAGCTCTTCCAAGTTTCCCCCTGGCGCCGCCACTGGGTGTCGGGCTTTCATCTGGGAGTGTACAGAGGCGCTTCCGAATCGTTGATATTTCCAGCCAATGGCGACTGTAAGGACGGGGGTATTGGGGTGTTCGGCATACTTGAATATCATTTTCTACAAAAGCCGTTCTAGGTTGGCGATCTTGGCGGTGCAGAATTTTCTCCAACTTGCTCCGTCCCCCCAACGAGATTACTCTGACGCCGCCAATGACATCAGCCACACGCTATGACAAACATTTGTCTCATTCCGCTAGTGAACAACTAGCTTTTTTCTATTCCCAAACTGTTGTGTATCTAGCCCCCTCAGTGGCTAATGCTACATCCACCACTGATTACCGCGTCGGGTCTCTGTGTATGTGTGCGTGTGTGTGTGTGTGTGTGTTGTGCTCAGATCGGTTCAAATGCGACTCTACAGCTTTCATAAACGACAATACTTGGGTCTGCTCGTTGGCGTTCTATTCTCCATAGCCACTTCCCTACTAATGGGTTCTTCAGGTATATCTGTGTGTGTGTGTGTGTGTGTATTTGTGAAGAAGAATGAATGAATGTTTATTTTGCTCAGACTTAATTTGAGTACGGAGTACAGCTCCTGGTTTACACACACACATATAAAACACACTTTAAAAAACAACAATAACAAAGAACAACAAATAATTTCAACATGAAATTTATATATACAAATATCCAATTATAATCCAACTAAGCACTGATATTTTTGTTGTTTCAAAAACCTAGCGAGATCACGTTTTTGTCCATATTCTTGATTTGCATTAAGTTAACGAATGCATCGAACATTTTCACAGATATATATAATTTGCGTCGGATACAGATTTATCTCAAATTATCTATTTGTACAAATTTTCCATATTTGTATGTGAATGTGTGTATGTATGTCTGTCTGTGGGCAGGTCCAGCAATGACAGTGCAGTCGCGCCTGAGGGCATCCACATTGCAACCGCCGGTCACAGCCAGTCAAATGGCAACTGGTCCATTTGTGGTGCTCTCTCCGCCCCTCACCTCTTTCTCTCGCCATCTCACGCTCTGCTTCACGCCAATATTCGCCACTCAGCACGGTACTCACACAAACTCTCTCCCTCTCTACATCTTTTGGGTGCTTCCAGTACACATGGGGCCATCGCAGGGTGGTAATAGTGCTTGTACTCTTCCCATGCTACTGTATTTGCCTGTAATTAGTAATATTAAAAAAATATTAATAATTTCCCTAAAGAGATAGTTTCGTTGTGTTTTTTGTAATTTCCGAAATTTCTACGATTTCAACTTCAAAATGAGGCCGTACTTTATCAATACATCAAATATTGACGGATTTTTCGTGTGTGTTTTCAGTGTGTTTTTGGAGGTGAATTCTCCGAGTATTCTTCTCTCAATACATTGCAATTTACACAGTCTTGTTTTTAAGTTGGTTGATTTCATTTGAGTGTGCATTTTATGGATAATCATGTGATAGCGAGTAGTGCGATTTTTCCCTCATCCGAGTGTGTTGAATTGCTGAGAGAATCCTTATTGGTTTCTGAATTTATTTTCACGAAAAATAAGTCCCGTGTTCAGTTCACCGTAATGAAACAAGTCGATGTATGACAGGATACAACATATTCAATTGCTCAACAAATTAATTTGACGACCGAAAATTCGCTCGTAAATGCGAACTTTGAAGAAATAAAAAAATGTCAAAATACAATTGGTCTGCACTCTTGAAACAGCGGGTTATAATGGTGATATTTTTCATATAATTACAGCATTTTAAGAGTGTTTGCGTCTCTCGTGGTTGTTTCGTTGTCTGATTGTGTTGATGAGCGATTTAAATTTAAGCAGCCAAACAAAACAATTATTATTATTATTATTAGTTTTATAAATTATAGGTAAATCCAGTAGCATGGGGGAAGAGTGCAAGCACTATTACTACCCTGTGCGGTGGCCTCATGTACCGGAAGCGTCCAAAAGCTGTAGAGAGTAATATATAAATAAGTAAATAAATATCAATCAACAGATAAATGAAAATATGATTCATTATGTAACAAAAGGCAATTATTTTGTGGCGTGTTTCAGACGAGGTTTTCGACAAGAATTTCAGTTTCTCGGTGGACATTGAAGGCGTCACCGAAAACGCCAAACATCTTGGCGTTTTTCAAGAAGACAGCCTTTTCAACAGGTCATTCACCTGTACGACTTTCTGATAACTATCACGAAATATTAACACTACACTTAACGCGATATTTGGCCCAAATAGCCTTATGCTCATCAGTGGCGACCCCAGGATTTTTCCCGTGGGGGGCTAAATAAAAATACGCGGGTACCTGGCGAAACCTGAACCACTATACTCGAAAAGTTCATGGTCAGAATATTTTTTGGGGACTTTGACAATTTTTTGAGTGGCTTCGGCCCCTCCAAACCCCAACCTCTTGACGTCGCCATTGCAGCTCACACCAGTGTCTCAGTGTCATAGTTCAATGTTGACTGAGGGGTATGCGGGTGTGTGTGTGTTTGTTTGTGTGTGTTGGTCTGTGTGTGTTGTGTGTTATGTCTGTCTGTATGTGTGTGAGTATGTATTTTTGTGGGTGTGTGTGTATGCGTGTGTGTGTATACATTTGTCTGTATGTGTGTGCATATGTATTTATGTATGTATATGTGTGTGTTTATGTACTTGTGTGTGTGTATTTATGTATGTACGTGTATGTGTGTGTGTATTTATTAAAACAGAAGTCGTAATTTGCACTGTGCCGCCGACGGATGTGATTCAGTCACACTGTTACGTCTTTCACACGTGACATTTCGTCACTACGTGTTTGTACTGCGACTGCACCACCTGGCCAGTCTACATCAGCGCTACAATATCACCGACCTACACTTCACGGTGGGTCTGTGTGTGTGTGTGTGTCAGTGTTTGTGTGTGTCAGTGTGTGTGTCAGTGTGTATGTGTGTGTCAGTGTGTGTGTCAGTGTGTGTGTCAGTATGTGTGTGTGTGTGTGTATGTGTGCCAGTGTGTGTGTCAGTGTATGTGTGTGTGTGTGTGTGTGTGTGTGTGTGTGTAAGTGTGTGTGTCAGTGTGTGTGTGTGTGTGTGTGTGTGTCAGTGTGTATGTGTGCCAGTGTGTGTGTCAGTATGTGTGTCAGTGTTTGTCTGTGTCAGTGTGTCTGTGTGTGTGTGTGTGTGTGTGTCAGTGTGTGTTTGTGTGTGTGTGTGTGTGTGTGTGTGTCAGTGTGTGTATATATGTGTGTGTGTGTGTGTGTGTGTGTGTGTGTGTGTGTGTGTGTTTGTGTGTCAGTGTGTGTTTGTGTGTGTGTGTGTGTGTCAGTGTGTGTGTGTCAGTGTTTGTGTGTGTCAGTGTGTTTCTGTGTCAGTGTGTGTGTCAGTATGTGTGTCAGTGTGTGTGTGTGTGTGTCAGTGTGTGTGTCTGTGTCAGTGTGTGTGTGTGTCAGTGTGTGTGTGTCAGTGTGAGAGTGTGTGTGTGTCAGTATGTGTGTCAGTATGTGTCAGTGTGAGAGTGTGTGTGTGTCAGTATGTGTGTCAGTGTGTGTCAGTATGTGTGTCAGTGTGTGTGTCAGTGTGTGTGTCAGTGTGTGTGTGTGTATGTGTGTGTCAGTGTGTATGTGTCAGTGTGTGCGTGTTTGTGTGTGCGTGTCTCTCTCTCTGTATGTGTGTGTGACAGTGTGTGTGTGTGTATGTGTGTGTATCAGTATGTGTGTGTGTATGTGTGTGTGTGTGTGTATTTGTTTGTGTCAGTGTGTGTGTTTGCTTATGTTTGTCAATTAATGCGTGAGAGCTTGTATAAAGGCTTGCATATATGTTGGCGCATGTGTATATATTTGTATATAATTATGTCTTTGTGTGTGTATATGTCTACATTGCAGTTCGCCAGCATCAACGCGGACTTCACCCGGTTGCAGATGTGGTTACAGTTTGTGTTCCTGCTCGTTTCTTTCTTCGCCATGGTATTACACACTGCACAAAACACTCGGTCATAACTCGTAAATCCGTAATTATCTCCGTAAATTTGTACATTTTCTCGTATACCTTGTATGTGTATATGTTTGTGTGTGTGTGTACTCGTCTTGAAGGTTGTATGTTGTATGTTGTATGTTGTGTGTGTGTGTCAATGTGTTTGTTTGTTTGTGTGTGTGTGTATGTGCTTGTTTTTGTGTATATATACATATGTGTGTGTGTAATCGTCTTGTATGTTGTATGTTGTGTGTGTGTGTGTTTGTGTGTGTATGTGCCTGATTTGTGTGTTTATATACATGTGTGTGTGTGTGTGTACTCGTCTTGTATGTTATATGTTGTGTGTGTGTGTGTGTGTGTGAATGTGTTTGTTTGTTTGTTTATGTGTGTGTGTGTGTGTCTGCTGTGTGTGTTTATATACATGTGTGTGTGTGTACTCGTCTTGTATGTTGTGTGTGTGTGTGTGTGTGTGTTTGTGATCTACGACAGGTTGGTTTTGTAATGAGTTTGCGGCGGTGTTCCCCACGCGACTGGTCCCTGGAACAGAAGTGGACTTGTGCTCTGTTATTCGGTCTAGTCTGCTACAATGGTACGTCGCTCATCAACCTAGCCAGCTGACAACAACACAAACGAGAGAATCATGAGAGAATGTCTTTTATAATTGCCTCATTAATATTGCGTTAGTAAATGAATGAATATTACGTTAATGAATGAATTGTGCGACAATCTCTTATTCTCTGCTTAGTATATTTGCACTCTGGTTGATTCTCTGCATTGTTATTGATTCTCTTGCGCGTGCTCTGTGTATCCCAGATCCTCTGTTCTCTGCGTGTCTGCTGGCCGCAAACTCTGCGTGCGACAGTGTGCACTCTCTGATTGAGCAGAGTTTTGTGTCGGCGCTGTTGTTCTATTGGCTCTGTCTGCTGCACGGACTGCGACAGGTGGAGGATAATTTCTCATATCTGCCTCTCTTTATAGCTTTATCTTTTCGTGTGTCCATCTTCTCATATATTTCTCTCCATCATCCTATCTTTCCATCTCATCCACATATCTCTCATTTATCTGTTTTCTATCTCTTTCCATGCTTATCTACCAATTTGAACAATTTGTTATTATTTCCATTGGTTATTTATTGATTACATACATATTTATTATAATATTTAGTCATTGTATATTCATTATATTTTTGTTTTTATTTATATGATGATGCCGGTGTTGTTGTTTTGTTTTCTAGCTTGACGTTTCATCATGTATTTTTGTTTTTCAACTTTTTTACGTGCTTTTCATAAATAAGCGTGTCTGAAAAACCTATAGAGCAGTATGACGAATACAGTCAAGCATTGATATAAGACGCATCGATGAAGCGAGATATTCAGTTGGGCGCGATATGATCTTGAACATCAAATTCTGTATTATCTTGTACCACGACGGTCAAAAATATACAGTCAAGTCGATATAGAGCGCAATCAGATAAAACGCGGTGGAATTGTTTGGACCCCAAATAGCGCCTTATATCGCGATGTTTAACTGTAAATGAATACATGAATGACTGGCGCAGACGGTTCGTTCGTGGCTCAAGTTCTACGTTCCCAAAGTGACGGTGGTCGGTTGTTTGTGGCTGTTGATGGTCGTGCTGGTGACGTGGCGCCAACACGGCGTCGCCAATGACCCCACCTTCTTCTGGACCGACTACGACACTCTGGCGGTCTCTCACACACACACACATACACACAAGCGTACATATGCACAAACGTACACACACAGCACTCACACACACACACACACACATATATATATATATATATATATATATATATATATATATATATATATATATATATATATATACAAGCATACACACACAAACATACACTAACACACAGACACATACACAACATACACATTCAAACACACAAGCATATACACACACACATCGACACAAACGTTTTGTAAATTTTTAAACTTATATATATGTGTGTGTGCGTGTGTGTGTGTGTGTGTTGTGTGCTTGTGTGTGTATTTATGTATGTATCTGTGTATGTCTGTGTGTGTGTGTGTATGTCTGTGTGTGTGTGTGTATGTTTGTGTGTGCAGGCGGCAGACACGTGCTTCTATATAGTGCTGTTGGCGTATATTATCTACCTGCTGATTCTGGTAGTGCGCGGATATTCCGAACTGCGCTCCATGTCCTATCTATGTAACTAACATCCATTTCATGTTGTATCTATGTAACTAACATTCATTTCATGTCCTATCTATGTAACTAACATTCATTTCATGTCTTATCTATGTAACTAACATTCATTTCATGTCTTATCTATGTAACTAACATTCATTTCATGTCTTATCTATGTAACTAACATTAATTTCATGTCTTATCTATGTAACTAACATTCATTTCATGTTGTATCTATGTAACTAACATTCATTTCATGTCTTATCCATGTAACTGACATCCATTTCATGTCTTATCTATGTAACTAACATTCATTTCATGTCCTATCTATGTAACTCACATCTATTTCATGTTGTATCTATGTAACTAACATTCATTTCATGTCTTATCTATGTAACTAACATTCATTTCATGTTGTATCTATGTAACTAACATTCATTTCATGTCTTATCCATGTAACTGACATCCATTTCATGTCTTATCTATGTAACTGACATTCATTTCATGTTGTATCTATGTAACTAACATTCATTTCATGTCTTATCTATGTAACTGACATTCATTTCATGTCTTATCTATGTAACTGACATTCATTTCATGTCTTATCTATGTAATTGACATTCATTTCATGTTGTATCTATGTAACTAACATTCATTTCATGTCTTATCTATGTAACTGACATTCATTTCATGTCTTATCTATGTAACTAACATTCATTTCATGTCCTATCTATGTAACTCACATCTATTTCATGTTGTATCTATGTAACTAACATTCATTTCATGTCTTATCTATGTAACTAACATTCATTTCATGTTGTATCTATGTAACTAACATTCATTTCATGTCTTATCCATGTAACTGACATCCATTTCATGTCTTATCTATGTAACTGACATTCATTTCATGTTGTATCTATGTAACTAACATTCATTTCATGTCTTATCTATGTAACTGACATTCATTTCATGTCTTATCTATGTAACTGACATTCATTTCATGTCTTATCTATGTAACTGACATTCATTTCATGTCTTATCTATGTAACTAACATTCATTTCATGTCTTATCTATGTAACTGACATTCATTTCATGTCACGTCTACCGTAAAACCTCTATTTGAACGGCACTTCTGGGGAACAGTTGAAAAATAGACCGGCATCTCTAGTTAAACGTCACTTTGATTAATTACTCTCGTTTGGCAGTAGCTATGACTGATTGGTTATTATGAGTAATTTTCTGATTATTTACCTGTAATCACCGTGTGTGTGTGTGTGTCTGTCTTTTTTCAAATTATTAAGCATACGCTACATGGTTCTTGTTGCCAACATTAAAATTTACCTTATCTGCTCAAAATTCTAACCAGCTAGTCGAAAAATAGAGCGGCACCTTCTAATTTAACGACACCACGGCGGAAGGTTTGAAAAATGGAAGTCTGTATATGTAAGTGTATGTGTGTGTGCGTGTACATCTGTGTGTGTGTGTGTTTCTTTGTGTATGTGTATGTGTGTGTGTTTATTTGTGAATGTGTTTATTTGTGTATGTGTTTATTTGTGTATGTGTTTATTTGTGTATGTGTTTATTTGTGTATGTCTATGTTTATGTATATGTGTGTGTGTGTTTATTTGTGTATGTGTATGTTTATGTATCTGTGTTGTGTGTATGTGAGTCTGTGTTTATTTGTGTATGTCTATGTATATGTATGTGTTTATTTGTATGTGTGTGTTTATTTGTGTATGTCTGTTTACGTATCTGTGTTGTGTGTATGTGTGTTTATTTGTGTATGTTTATGTGTGTGTTTATTTGTGTATGTTTATGTGTGTGTTTATTTGTGTATGTTTATGTGTGTGTTTATTTGTGTATGTTTATGTGTGTGTTTATTTGTGTATGTCTATGTTTATGTATATATGTGTGTGTGTTTATTTGTGTGTGTGTGTGTTTATGTGTGTATGTCTATGTTTATGTATCTGTGTTTATGCATATGTGTATGTGTGTTTATTTGTGTGTGTGTGTGTGTGTGTGTGTGTGTGTGTGTGTATGTGTACTTGCAGGCGCGCGGTTCACATTCAGCGTGACGGCCGGCGTCTTGTTGACGGCCGGCTGGCTGTGTGTTGCCGTACGGCGACTGACGCTGCGCCGCGTATCCGTCACTCCGTCGGCGACGCTGTTGGCCGAGCACAGCGGCGCGGCAGACATGCTCACCGTCGCTGGGATGGTCAACTCGTACGTCGTCACGGCGGCGTATGTGTTCGCTCCACTGTCCCGAGGTGGTGCGGCGGGTGAGTTGTCGTGCAGTGGCGGCGTCAGGAAGGGAGCTTGAGGAAACTGAAGCCCCCCCAAAAAACAAAATCGTCTTCATGAACATTCTTCAATGTAATGTTCCTCATATTTCGCCAAGCCCCCGCATCTTTTTACTCCTTAGTCCCTCACATCACAATCCCCCCACCGGAAATATCCTAGCACCGCCACTGATGCCGTGGTTCAATCAAGCAAGGTGCTAAAGTAGCGGCCGTCGAACGAAAATGATAAAACGTGGCATTTTGTTTCTGGTAAGGTTTGCGTATGTATGTGTGTGTGTGTGTGTGTGTGTGTGTGTGTCATAGATTGTCAGCTGGTCAAGGATAACCCCGGTGAGTCGATGATGAACGATTCTGACGAGGATGTGTTGTACGGTTCTGACGAGGGCAGTCGTCTGCCACTGCACTCCGTCAAAACTGACCACGATAGCGACTGACCAATACGACATCGTCCAGACACACACACAAACACAAATACAGGCACAAATACACATAAACGCACATAAACACACACAAATACGTATAAACACACAAACACATACACACACAAATACACATAAACACACACACACACACACATAAAATACACAAAGCCACACAGACACACACGCACATAAGCACACACAAATACACATTCACGCACAAACACAAGTACACAAACGCATAACCTCGCTTTGTTGAGATTCATGTTGCTCAAAGGTATAGTTCCGCCTCAAGCGGGGAATTCTATCATCTGATTGGGCGGTCGCATTGCTTCGAATGTCTCGGTGTGTGAGTGTGGTTGTGTAAAAACCTGCTTGGCCGAAAATGTGAAAATAAACGTTGATTGGATGATTTTTCTTAAAAGTTTGCTATGTGGATTTACCAGTGTGTCGTGAATGATGAGAATTTATATTATTATTATTTTTTTCATGCAGTTTGCAGTGGGGAGTATATCCAATCATTTCATATCGAACGGCACAATGTATTTTCCATGACAAAATCATTGTGAAAATATTGTGACAAAATTCAGCAATCGTCGTGATCAAATATCAAAAACCAAGACAGAACGTTCTGCGCACTATCCCGGCCCAATAAGCCCATGTTTGAAACCAAATTTCTAGTCCATATTTTCCATGGTGCGCTTAATGGCCACAGCTGTTTCAGAGTGAATAACTTCTGTCAGAGTTATATTCATCCAAAAGAACAAGCTTGATTATAGTATGAATTATATAAATGTTAAAAAAGTACAAATATGTGCAGTAGTTTGATGAAAAACATAAATTAACACGTAAACGATAGGAAAGGGCGCATTGTTCAACATATTGTAAATGTGGAACAAACAGAGCATTTAAATAATACTGCCGGAGAAAATTACAAGTTTTGGGTGGGTTTATTGCTACTGGGTTTATTACGTACTAATAAAAACCTAGTATTTCAGGCCTGAAAAGTGGCATGGGACAGGAACTACGGTAGTCTGAAGTATTGGATGATTTCAGCCTAGGACACTCCTAGTAATGTTTATGTCTATCTGAGGAGACGCAAAGCCGCTATATTCATACGCACAGCCACAACGAAAAATATATCAGCAAAAATCACAAACAGTGCAACATTCAACGTAAGAAATTCGAAACGATGGCATGATACAAATACTTCAAACAGAAATTGTCGACACAAAAAAATACACACAAAGAACGAATGCGAGAGTAGAATGTTAGCCGTATGAGATCAATCAAGAATTTTATGAAACTCTTGATAAAGAGCCCAGATGACATGTGAAAATATCAGCGCCAGTCCAGAGAGAGGACATCAAATATAAATTCGTACACAAAACACACACACAAGCTCAAACACAAACACACGCTGTCACTCAAAATTGATCGGACAAAAGGTGCAAGTTACGCCGCACTCGAATACACCACCTCACATATCCAGTAGAAACTACGACACAAGAACAACTACATGCGAAATATCGCACTCTCACAGGATAAACAGCAAATCGCAACATTGCATCTAAAAAAGTACAACAAATTCTCGTATGAACTGAGTAAACGCTCATATTCGCCACGACAAACAGAACGCGGGAGAGACATTTACACCAGGGGTTCGAACCTGGCTCCTGTGAAAAATTGAACAATGTTTGTGTGTGTGTGTAATGTGTGTATGTGTGTAATGTGTGTGTGTGTGTGTGTGTGTGTGTGTGTGTGTGTAATGTGTGTGTGTGTGTGTGTGTAATGTGTGTGTGTAATGTGTGTATGTGTGTGTGTATGTGTGTGTAATGTGTGTATGTGTGTGTGTGTGTGTAATGTGTGTGTGTGTGTGTAATGTGTGTGTGTGTGTAATGTATGTGTGTGTGTGTAATGTGTGTGTGTTTTTTATGTTCACTTGTCTCTTGTCGTTTTGCTATTTAATTATCGCAAGCGCTACTCGTTACATTTCGCGTGAATTACACTAATTTTTCTCGGTGATTTTTCCTCAAAATTGATCGTTAACTTACTGCTGAATTCGCTAAAAATATAACCAATACCAACTTTCTATAGCGAAACAAAAGCTCTACCCTACACACACCATACAAACTACACACACTCTACCACTCCTCACACCTATCCACACTCCTATGCAACTTCCTGACACCATAACACCATAAAAACCCAGTAAATTCCACGACACTACCAAAACACATCCGCACGTCACGACAGTTTAAACTAAACTCCTGTCGATCCGAGAATCACAACAAAAGGCATGCCGATTGAAGGCAGCCGTGGTTCGAGGATCTATCCCCCATCTGCACTCTTAGAGTGTGGAGGGAACAAGTCCAGGTTTGACACCCTGGCCCTAGCAGAAGAACTGGCAGTAGCCTTGGGGAGGAAGCTACCGTCCTTCGAAGAGTCGCCGACGGGCCTTCCATCACCGTCGGACCAGAGAGCGACCGGACAGGCGGGGCTTGTCCCAGACAACGCCACGACCGTCAGCGAGACAACAGTGAGCACGCACGACAACTGCTCGTGTGCGTCCACAGGAGCGTGCAAGTGCAGCGTGGGCGGCTTCACTGAGCTAATGGCCCAGTTTGACAGGAGAGCAAAACAAAGGCACCAGGAGAACAGCGAGCGAGAGACGTAGGCGATCCTCAGTTTCACGGGGGGTCGGGTGCCAAAACTACCAGACAGAATGCGCACATCTGGCGCTCAGACCGACGCAGGCGCGGAGAACGCCCATGGGTTGCCCATACCTCCGGCGCCACTGATACCGGCGTTGGTCGATGAAGATGAAGGAGCCCCCGCGCGGGATTACAGGCTCGGCGTCAGCGTCGGAGACGCTTTGAAGACGGACACGGACTCACTCCGTGCTATCCGGCTAGTGCTGGATGCTGCAGCACCGAATGAGGGGGCTGACCACGAGGTTGTGCTGGATGCGGACGGGCCTTCTGCGCCGACTGCAGGCACACGCACCCGTACTTTCAAGAGAAAACAACAATCCGATGATGACAAAGACTCACCTGTGTTGCTATCAGGAAGCGCGCAGACAGGCAGCAGCGAGCGCGAGGCAACTGAGAAGAAGCCTACGCAGCATGCCCTGCCCTCAAGACGTGTCGCAGGTGCCATACGACACTCGGCAGAGCGCATTTTCGCGTTCTTGGATTCACCGCGCACCACACCGGCCTTTGCTTAGCTGGTCGTGAACCTTTTGCGCTCAGATAACAGACTCGCCGTAAAAGAACCGGCAGTCATGGAAGACCCCCGCTGGATAGCGCTGGGGCGCAACATGCCCACGTCATACACCTTGACCAAGACTGTGACCTCAGAACGGCTAGTACACCGTGAAGGAAAAACGACGACTACATCCTCGGATGTTGACGTCGAGGCGACACCACCACCACTCGATTTGTACACGAAGGCAGTCACACGCGTTCTTAAAACCGTCCTCTCCGTTCAGGAGAGACTTAGAACCGACGCGTGTGATGTGCTCTCGTGTAGCGTCGGGTGTGTGTGTTGTTTCATGGCCGGCCTCGCCAGTTGCCTGGGGGCCACCGAAGAGGCGACGCGGTTTGAAAGCCCCGCCACCGAAACCTTGACCGGAGACAACGGCTGGTTGCTCGCCTGCGCTAACAGCCACAACAGGGAGCAGCACGCCACCAATGGAAACGGTACTCTGATACCATATCTGGACACCACACGACAAGGAGAGTATATGGATGAGGCTGAAACAGTGTTATGGGAAGGTGCCGGCTTCAAGTTCTTCAACGCGCCCGGGGAGGCGGGATCGTGCACAGAAGCGAACGCGGCCATCCGCGGCATCAACTGTAAGCAGAGTGAGCATGTAACCTCTGACTTCTACGGCCTCGCGGGATCCCCATACGTGCGCGTCTCGATCGACGGCGCACCTGACCCGGGCGGCGTCATTACCACCAACGACTCGCCGTTCAGCCGCATAAACGACTTGCCCGTCTGATTCAGTGTTAACATCAACCACTTGTTCCACCACGGAAGGACAGTCGAGAGTGAAACCACCACACGATTCATTTCAAAACTTGACGACTCGCCCGTCGAGATCAGCTCGATGTATATGAACATCCGGCCCGGCCAGGACTTCAGCTTCATCTTGGCCGCGGCACCTGAGCTTCGAGTTTATGCACACAACACCGTGCGCGATTACAAGGCGGATTACAGAGGCAGGGCTCTGAAAGCATCATTATACACCCTGCAGACGGACAAAAGTTTCGTCCAGCCGTCCGGCGTTCCGTGGGGAATCGCCGAGCGGAATAAAGGTGAGATGGGATTCCTGCCATGGGCGCCGTGGGCAGTCGATTGCCTGTCGATCGAAGACGCCGATCGGCAGCTGGAGGTGGGGGTGATCGCGCTCCCCGGGGCGATCGAGATGTTAAAAGGCGTGCGTGTGCCCACGGTGGTAGGAGGGAACATCAGACCCAGCCGGACTTGGGGACTCGCCGATGAAGATCTTGAGGTGGTGTTACTCTCACAGGACGGAAACGACAACAATAGGATGTGGTCGTGCCAGGCAGCGGGCGCGTTACCTTACCCTCTCTTCATTCGAACACAAACTTTCTCTATGGTGCGGGGTGATTATACGCTGCCCCCCGTATCCGAATCCTTTGTCAGCAGCGCGGGCCTCGTGGCCATCGGACCCGACAGGTGTCGGCGCTTGCTAATAGTGATTGCGACTGTCAACAAGGAGGTGCCCTGGGGACCCTTCATGTTGAAGCCGGCTACATATCGGGACTTGGATACCGGCAAAGACAAGTACGGCGTTGCTCCTCTTGACTCGCACGAGCTGTTGGACATGGTGAGGCGGAACATCACGTCGAGCCCAGTCACGCAGAAGAAACTGTTCGAGGATTGGTTCGCTCCGAGAGTCGTCGCGTCACGTCCGGAGTATCCCGTCAACTGGGCGGAGATAGCTGTGCTCGAGTCGGCTCTCGTGATGCGTTGGGCGCCCCAGCCCGAGGCGGTCCGTCTCGCGGCACCGCCGCTGGGCGCGGATGCAGATACCATTTACACCACGAACGCTCCTAACTGGTTTTCGCGGAGGATGGCCGGCACCAGACCGCGGCCCATCACCCGCCCACAGGAAGCCACTTACCTGAGAGATTCAGCAGTGTCATCGCTGGATCACGTGCCACTGCCCCGGGATGCGGCACTCAACCACCCGGTGTTCGGAGTGGGCTCCTGGAACCCGCTGGTCGAAATCCTGACCGGCGCGAGGGTGATACAATACGAGGTATTCAACGATGAGGATAACCATCTGTTGGATCGTGTCAAGAAATCCGGTATCAGGGATGCCATTATCAGAGGTCACTCGATGAGAAGCCTACTTGAGGTGTGGAAGAGCTATGCCGTGGTGACTGACGAGGTCGCCGCGCCTTGGATGGTGCCTGCGGACCGGCGGGACGAGGCTATGTCTTTCATCTTGATGACGTCAGGAGAAGGGGTGTCATTGCCCAATTTTATCAGAGAAAAAATACACTCTGATTACATCAAGTTCACGTGGACCGCAGGGACGATGCGCGAGGTAGAGCCTACCGCGACCGGGCGGCGGCGTGACGTGTACTCGGAGATGACCATAAACGCGGCAGAGTCCGCCGACACGTCATTGCGCACCCTGTGGACGTGGCAGAGTGGGGCGGCGGTCGGCGGGGTCATGGCGAGGTGGGCAATACCAGCGCCCGCTTCGCTCGACGCGACGACGGAAAATGCCAGAGGCATGCTAGACAGACTCAGAATCATGCCGTGCACTAAACATCTGATGTACGTTTCGTCCGTCAACAGGAAGGCGGACATGGGCTTGGCATTCAAGTGGCAGGGCAGCGTCACAAGAGAACTGTACCACAGGGCAGGCTGGGAGCCCTCAAAACCGAATGTGGCCACTCGGGATGCGTTCGTCACGTGGGGTCTCAACATCCGCAAATTCACGTACGACAACGAGGGGGTCTATTCTCTGGCCATGGGGGGCGAGGCAATGTCGTCGATGACTACCAGCATCATCACGCCTCGTAACCAAAGTGCCAGCCGCTTCGAGTATTATGCGTCGATAACAACAGAGTCGATTATGGCACAATGCTTCACGAAGATGAATGATATGCACCGGGCGGCCCCGTGTCAGGGACGAAAAAACAGAGGTGGCCTCGGGAGGGGGGCCGGGGCGGGCGTGCAGGCTGCGAACCTGCCGGAATCGGCGGCCGAGGCGTCGTTGCCGGTCCGGGAAGACGGAGCCCCGGTGCCGAAGCCGGGGGCGGACCCGACGCTCGCTCAGTTTCATCCGGACCACCAGCTGCCGCAGGACTAAAGGCCGAGCTCGACTCAGGCTGGTCCTGGAGGCGATTCATGTCTCCAGATATGCTCGCTAGAGTCGGTAGCGCGGTAAACAAAGACCGCAGGAAGTGCCAAAGCTGCGTAAAAGGGGTGCCTTGCGGTGGTGTATACTACGGTGGTGACTCATTTCCACATTCACTCTTGAGATTTCGGATACACAAAAGGAGGAAGGGACACACAGGTTGTGTGGGTTGTAAGCATTGTGGCAGTGTTACGTCCCTATTCTTTGATTCCATGCACCTGGCCCTGGCCTTGGTGGGGGAGCGTAGAGCCTCCAATATGTGGAAAGTATTCAGATACTACGAGGAAATCTTTGACGGTAAGTGTCATTTGGACGTGGCTGCGGGGCTGAAGGAAGTCACCACCGCCGCGAAGCTGGGAAGGGAGCGAAGCTGGGAGCGTGGGACTACATCAGCGTCTGCTGGCGGGATTTTTGCTACTGGGAGACTTTTTGAGGCTACCGGGAGTATGAGGGGCTAGAGGCACTGGAGGAGAGCAGCAAGCGATGGTTGGTGACCCCCAGGCCTAGCGGCGGAGATATAATGGACAGCGATGCTTTCGACGGGCTGATGGCTGAAGAGTTGAAGAAGCTGATGGCCGACGAATGGAACACACCGCCGCGCGACAGGCTTACTGTAGCGTAGATGGCAGGCGCAAGCGTGCAGGGCGGCAAAAAGCGTACGATGCGGTAGTTTTTAGTGATAAGGATAGAGTGAAAGATTTAACGACAGACGTGCGAGATACCCTATCCATATTACAAAAAAGTGAGGCAGGGAAGGTCAGGGGGGTGGTGAAAGCGGGTAAAGCTATTTTCAGGAAGATGGATTTTCTTAGTCAGATTGTAGAGGGGGGTTTTTATGGCAGTAAGACGTCGACGCTGTTTGCGGGGAATAGAGGGAACGAGGAACTGGATCAGGAGCTGGTGAGGTTTATGAGAGACACCCGATGGATCAAAGTGCCGCTCGACCAGTCACGCTTCGATTACAACCAGTCTAAGACCACTATCATGAGAATGCTGGAGACGCTGAGGGACGAGACTTGCAGGAGGATGATGGTGGACGGAGTGGCATTGGTCGGATATCGATCGGTGTGGGACAGCCTGATACGCAGTTTCACGGACCTTTGCCCGTCCGTAAAGCTCGGGTCTACTCTCTGGGAGTGGGGGAACGGGATCCCCAGTGGGTGGCGATGGACGGCGCTGCTCGATACCCTCCTGAACATCTGCTCTTTCCGGGCCATCTTGCGCATTATCAACGAGCGTGAGGGACGCCAGATAGCGGTCAGCAAAGTGGTGGCACAGGGAGATGACATCCTCTTTGGCGTGCAGAAGTTGGGAGACGCCGCCAAAATATGTGAGTACTATGAGCTGCTGGGATATGAGGTGAACGCGAACAAGACCCACTTCAACCGGACGCGGGGAGAGTTCCTTCGGCGCAGCTTCGATTTTGATGGCGTCGTGGGGTATATCCAGCGCACGGTGCTGGCATTGCGGTTCCGGAATCCCATCAAGGACATCCCTCCGTCTGCGGCGACCAGCCGTTTCAACATCTGGCATCTGGCCACTGTGCGCGGGGGCGACATTCGTGCCGCAGCACGATTATTCCGAGAGGACATGGTTCAAGGCGGTCTCAGCGGGCAGGACTGCGCAGACGTCGCGCGTACGCCGGTGGCCCTGGGCGGCTGGGGCGTGTGGCCTGGCACCGGGTGGTGGCATGCGCTTGGAGCGTTTGGAGGAAGGAAGAGGCTGCACATAGCGGAGGATAGCCCCCCCGACCTCAAGCTGGGGCTCGGAGAGTGGGAGGCGAGGATAGGTTCGGACTGGTGGAGATCCCTCAGTGCCGACGACAGGCAGGGTATTTTTCGTAACCTGGCTCAGACGTGGGGGCTGAGGGAAGCTGAGTGGAGGGGCAAGCTAACGTGTAGCTTCGAGCGTGTCAGGTCGGTGGTGGGACGGAGGCCGCTGGCGACTCCGGTGCCCGTGTCGGCAGGCGCTTGGAACGGGATTGTCATACCATCCGCAGTCACTTCTGTGCGACGACTCCAGATGCTGAGAGAGGACAGCACCCTGAGTTTCGTGCAAGACGGCAACATCAGGGAACTTTTACTTCGGCATAAGAAGAACATGTCGCATAAACTGTTTGAACGGTATATGCTTGGGCATTGCAGTATCTCAGTCCCCAAAGTAGATGGTATGTCCGCACGGTACGGTTTCTTCGTAAAGAAGCGTGCTCATGTCATGCTTCGGCAGGCTTTGGGACAGGTGGACGCAGGACTCAACACCTTGCAAGAGAACTTGCTGTGGATCGAGGAATGGATGCATAGCCGCCTCACTGAACGATGCGATGGCACGGTTTGGGGGGTGTAGTGGCCACAAGACCGGCTGGGCAGGTGCGCTGCCCTAAGTGCTAAAACAGCACGCCTAGCGTGTTTGTTGCAGTTACCCAACTCATGCACGCACAGATAGTCGTGGCAGGCGGGATCAGGAGACGGCGGAAAGACGACGCGCAAGATTATCGCCATCCAATGAAGATGGAAGTATGGGCACTGAAACTGCCAGTGTTTGTTCAAATAATTTCCACGTTTCAACGTCTTTCATCGATTCAGCAGACTCAAGTGACACGACCAACTGTGTGTGATATGTGTGTGTGTGTGTGTGTGTGTGTGTGTGTGTGTGTGTGTAATATATATATGTGTGTGTGTGTGTGTGTGTGTGTGTGTGTGTGTGTGTGTGTGTGTGTGTGTGTGTGTGTGTGTGTGTGTGTGTGTGTGTGTGTGTAATGTGTGTGTGTGTGTGTAATGTGTGTGTGTGTGTGTAATGTGTGTGTGTGTGTAATGTGTTTGTGTGTGTATGTGTGTGTGTGTGTGTAATGTGTGTGTGTGTGTGTGTGTAATGTGTGTGTGTGTGTGTGTGTAATGTGTGTGTATGTGTGTGTGTGTAATGCGTGTGTTTTTTTTGTTTTTTTTTTGAGACACAAACAAATATATTTACAAACGCGTACACATATTCACAATACTACTATAAAACAATGGAGGCGGCGTTGCCACGAATGACGGCCAGGCTTATTCGCTGCCGAAGCCAGGCCGTCTCTCGCGGCTCCCCTGAACGCTCGCTGATTCTGCCGCCCAGGAGCTCCACGAAGTCGTCCAGGGATGCCCCCATCACGCCGGTGGTCTCGATGGCCAGCGGCAGGAAATCGTACCGCTGGCACAGTTCTGAGTAGAATCTGAGTGAGCAGTTCTGAGAATGTGTGTGTGTGTGTAATGTGTGTGTGTGTGTGTGTGTGTGTGTGTGTAATGTATGTGTTTTACCTATGCTAAATGTATATTTTTTCCTGGAAAAAAAGGGAAAATTGAGATGTACGAAAAAATATTGAATAAAATTAATACTACACTGTTTGTATTTGTAATCGTTTTTCATCATAGCTAACAGAAATGCAGTGAGATGCGAGAATTGACTGCTTCTTTGAAATTGATGCAGCCAGCAGTTTGTTTGAGAACCACTGCTCTGGCGCTCGGTGGTTTCAGGCACGCGGGCCGTAAGACACGCCCAGTAAACTGTCGGCGATGCGACCCGCCTCTCTCAGACCGCTCAACATAGCGCCATGCACGGTGGCAGGGTAATTACGCACCGTGTGCTCGCCGGCGAAGTGAATACGAGGCTTCACACCGCCCTACAAACACACACACACATTACATTACATAAGGTAGATATAGCGCCCTACACGTAGCATCTAGGGCGCTACACATACACACGCACATACACACACACAAACACAGACACACAGACAGACAGAGATAGGGAGATAGCAAACAGACAGGAGACAGGAAACATCAAACCTTATAGCCATCGCTAATATAAAGTAAAATACAGTATTACATTACATTTATATCACACTTTACATCCAAAGGTGCCCAAAGCAAGCGCAAACGCACAGAACCACACAAACACACAAACAGATACGCAAAATGCACAAATAAACACACACATACAGATCAGTAAAGCTCTTTACACACAAATAAAGCAGGATAAACATCAATAATTCACACAAACACAGTTTACACACACACGCCCAAAACATTCAATAAGAATTAGAATATAAGAAGAGCTAAAAAAAATAGCCAAAAATACAGTTTACCGCGGATATTAACAAGTGGAATAGACTGCCACACAAAACTATCAACCAGAAAATGATCCATTTATTCGAGAAACATTACGACAAATCGGACGCAGGACACACAAGAGTGTTTAACTCATAAACCTGTGAAGAACACACGCACAAATCGTGCCCAGATCCGAATGGACATTTCACATGGACAGAGCGAAGAAAGCAGAGGGTGAGAGTATGCGCGATGAGAAAGAGGTGGGGGGTGAGAGTGGTACCTGGGTGCGATTGTGTGGGCTGACAGGGGCGGCCATGACGTCGTAGTCGTTGCCAGAACTGCCAACTGCCACGAACGAGTAGGAGCCGCGCGACCAGATATCTGAGCGCCAGCGAGTAACCACTGTCTGTTTCGGCTGTCATACACACACACACACACACACACACACACACACACACACACACACACACACACACATAAGTGTATAAACACATGTACACACACATATAAGTGTGTAAACACACATATATAAGTGCAAAAACACACACATATATAGGTGTAAAAACACACACACACTCACTCACTCATTCACTCTTGTGTGAACTGTGTTGTGAGAAGGACGTGTGATCGATTGCTGCTGAGTGTGTGTGAATTATCTGTTAGTTCAAGTGAGCAGAGGCGTGTGTATCGGATAATTGTGTGCATTATCGGAATGGACAGTGAGACGCTGAAAATCCTTTTGAGCTCGCAAGAGTCGGCCTTCAAGGAAGCCATGAAGCACGTAAGTCATCAAATGAACGATGAAATTAAGGTGCTAAATGAGACCGTGGGGGAGCTCAGGCGGAGCCTCGAATTCTCCCAAGAAGAAATACATGAAATAAAAAATGAAGTGAAGGACCTGCGCAAGCTGAACGCAGAATACAAGATTCAAATCGAGGAGTTGCGGAATCTAACCAAGGATCAACAACAGCGTTCGGACAGGGCCGAGGACTATAGTAAAAGGAATAATGTTTGCATAACCGGCATTAAGGAGTCCGTCCAGGAGACGTGGGAGCAGACAACACAAAGTGTACAGAAGATGTTGTCCGAGAAAATGGATCTGCCTGCTGCGAGTATTGAACGGGCGCATCGAGTCGGTCGACCGTCAGGCGACAGGCCCCGCAACATTGTTGTGAGGTTCGACCGGTTCTCCGACCGAGAGGCGACCATGCGCAACACAAGAAAACTAAAGGGAACCGGCATCTTCATAAATGAAGACCTCTGTGCCGCATCCCAGCTAAAAAGAAGAGAGCAGATGCCCCGGCTGAAAGAAGCAAGATCTAACGGCAAAATTGCGTATTTCCGACATACGCGATTGATAATTCGGGACAGAGCCCCGGCTACTGACTCGGCTGACCGTACCACGCCATTCAACCGTGGAGCTCAGCGCTCGGCCATTGTTCAAGGACACACTCGGTCGCACAGTGGCGGTGGTGCAGTGGCAGCGACGGAGTCAGGTCCATCAACTGGTGGAGCTGGTCGGGCGGAGATGGTGGCTGCGGGTTCGGTGCCGTCCCACGCGGTTATGGCGATGGGAGAAACAAAAAACGAAGAGACAACTGGTCAGCAGAACCACCGACCAAGACGCTACAAAAAACAGTAACTTATCCATTTTTTATAGCTACACATTTTGATTAAGTGATTCGACTATCATTTCTAATATGGACCATACAAATGCAGATTCTGATAAGCAATTGCGTAACACATATCCAGATATGAGTTTATTCAGTGTCCTTGATGATCAAGCAGATGAAACTAATGTAGATTATGACAAGTATTTCATCCCAAAAACCACAAGTTATATTGAATCAGCGGATCAACTGTATAATTTAAACAATAATAATTCAATGTTTACCATATTATCTTTGAACATAGCAAGTGTAACAACCAATTTACAGAAATTACAAGATGAAGTTCTCCATTTTATTGAACCACCTGATGTTATAGGACTAAGTGAAACAAGATTAGATAACACAATTAGTTCTCTTTATAAAATTGATATGTATATAATGTATAGTCAACATAGAAATAAGCAGGGAGGCGGAGTCGCCATGTACGTAGCTAAAAAATATTCGTCGAACTTAATACCTGAGATGACATTTAACGAACCACATCTTGAGTGTGTTTCAGTAGAAATTTGTGAAAATCAAAGGAAATGTTTCATGACTTCAATGTACCGACCTCCTAATTGTAACTTCAAACTGTTTATAGAAAAACTCAGATCAATGCTTACATATCTCGAAAATAAATCTTATGATAAAATGTTTATCTTCGGCGACATGAATTTAGATCTTCTTAAACAGGATGATAATTATGTCAATGAGTTTACAACTTTGATGATGAGCAATTCTCTTTATCCATTAATATCAAAACCAACAAGGGTAACTCCCAATTCATCAACAATTATTGACCACATATGGTGTAATCAAATTGAAACTAATTCTGGAAATTTTATCATCAAAAATTATATTTCGGATCATTTTCCAGTAGTATCAAAATTTCTCCTGTCTGATGTAGAGAAAAAATGTGACAAGACCTGCTTCATCAGACCTTTTACAAATGAAAATAAATGTAAATTCATAAGCGATGTTTCCAAAGTAGATTGGAATTGTATCTACAATATTCACTGCCCCGACACAGCCTATAATATATTTTATAATATAATTAGCGAACTATTTAATAATAACTTTCCTTTAATTGAAGTTAAACAAACATTAAAATCGGAAAAACACCCTTATATAACAGAAAACTTGAAAAAATGTATAAAAAATAAACATCGTCTGACTAGGTTGGTAACTAAGTGGCCAATAACATACACAAAATATTACAAGAAATATAGAAACATATTGACCAAATTACTTCGTCAAGCAAAAAATGAATACTTGCAGTTAAAATTTAAAGAAAATCAAGGGAATCCTAAACAAAGCTGGCAAATATTAAACTTGATGATGGGAAGGAAAGAACATGAAAAAATCATTGATATTGGTTTACCGAATGAACAAGTGGCGGAAACATTTGTCGAGCATTTTAGTAAATTGCATACTAATACCGAACCTGTTGGTAATGAGTTTGAGGAATATCTTAATAATCCATCAGAGTTTTCACTGTTTATGACACCTTGTAATGAATTCGAAGTACATAAATTAATCTCGTCTATGAAATCAAAGTCCAAGGGATACGACGAAATTTCTGGAAATACAATAAAAATTATATCTGAACATATAAGAAAGCCTTTAGCATATATTATTAACTTATCGCTTGAAACAGGGATTTTCCCAGAAAGTTTAAAAAAGGCCAAATCTATACCAATATTTAAATCGGGTGAAAAGAAAAACATAAATAACTACAGGTTGATTTCAATTTTGCCTTGCTTTAGTAAAGTTTTTGAAAAAGTTATCGCAAAAAGACTCAACTCATTTCTTGAACAAAACAAATTATTATCGAATCAACTATTTGGTTTTAGAAAAAACAGATCAACTAATGATGCATTGTTAAATTTTGTTAAAAAATATACGAAAATTTGGATGGAAAATTATTTACAGCTGGTGCTTTTTTAGACATTTCTAAGGCATTTGATTCTCTAAACCACAAAATTTTGCTGAAAAAGCTAAGCAATATTAGTGTTAGAGGAATCCCGAATCAATTATTTAAGAGTTATTTAGAAAATCGTATTCATTTTGTAAATTGTAATGGACATGAGTCTAGTATTAAAAAAATTGATTGTGGAGTCCCCCAAGGTTCTATTTTGGGTCCCATTCTTTTTTTAATATACATAAATGATGTTGAGAATTCCACTAATGATGCTAGATTTACTCTTTTTGCTGATGACACGAGTGTTGAAATATGTACAAAAAATCTGACTGAATTACATATAAAAATATGCCAGACAATGATGGATATTAAAACTTGGCTAAGAAAAAATGGATTAAGATTAAATGTCAGTAAAACAAAGGTTATAGTATTTCAAAACAGATCTATAAAATACAATCTTGAGCCAATGAAAATTGAAGATGATTTCATAGAGAGAGTACCCACTACAAAATTTCTTGGAATAACAATTGACGAAAATTTGAATTGGAAACAACATATACTCAAATTAGGCATTGAAATCTCTAAATATTCAGGTTTAATTTATAGATTAAGAGATAGGTTAACCCCGGAAATTATGATTGTATTATATTATACCTTTTGCTACTCGAAATTAATTTATGGAGTGTCAGTTTGGGCGTTTACCTGGCCGTCTTTTATAAATAGTTTGTTCAAAGTTCAAAAATCCATAATAAAAACTATTGGCTACAAAAAGAAATATGAGTCATCACATGAAGTTTTCAATAAATTCAAAATTTTGAAATTTCCCAATGTAATGAAGTATTTCATGATACTAAATATATTTCGTTATTTAAAAAATAATCAAATTAGTGATAGTTTATACAGTATGTCGGATCATGACTTTTGCACCAGACATAGTCAGTTGAATTTGAGTCCACCACCATTCAGAACTATATTATTTAAAAATTCGTTTTTATACTCAGGACCAATTATTTGGAATTCCTTACCCAGTGAATTAAAATCCACAGTTAACACTGAATCTATAGGACAATTTAAGAATAGATTGAAAAAATTCTTTTTAGAGAAACAAAATGCTAATTCAGAATGATATATAATAACCATATTAACAAGATTGCGGTTACATTTTAAGTTATGTTACTCCTTATTGTTTTTATGCTATTCATGTTATTATTGTTGTTTCATTGGAGCTTAATATTACAACTATACTGATGTGTTGTTCTAAGTATATTACATGCCATGTTTTGTGACCTATTTTTTCACACAAGAGTATGTCTAAATGTTTTGTTAATGTATATATATTTATAACGTGTCTGTCCAAGAGTAATCACTCGACAGACTATGCCAAATTGTTTGATATTTTGTCAATGTACTTTTATGTTGTTCATGGCAATATACTTTGAACTTGAACTTGAACACACAAACATCAACATCACTGACACTGAAAAAAACGCATGAAAAGATATAGATATACGTCAATACATAAGAGTGAAAGAGTGAGAGAGAGCGTGTCACTGACAACACAAAGTTGGTGCCGAAGTGGAAGAGCAAAAATAATATGATAATTCATATTATTATTAATTACAGACAAATCCAGTAGCATGGGGGACGATTACAAGCACTGTTACCACCCTGCGGTGGCCTCATGTACTGTAAGCGCCCAAAATATGTAGATAGTTCGAGAAAAACAAGCTGAATTAGTGTGTGAGCCCATGCGCAATCCAAAAACTCAACCAGAAAAGTATATAGAATAGAATGAAAAATAGTGATGTCCTCTGGCTGCGACTACTGCGCGCGTCTTTCTGCGCCGCTACAAGAGTGAAAGAGTTCACAAACAACTCCTCACATAGAAATAGAGAATAAATATAACTAACCAACGAACGAAATATAGAGTGAGTGAGTGAGTGTGAGTGTGTGAGCGAATGAGTGTGAGTGCGTGTGTGTGTGTTAGAGTGTGTGTGTGAGTGTGTGTGTGTGTGTGTGTGTGTGTGTGTGTGTGTGAGCGAATGAGTGTGAGTGTGTGTGTGTGTGTGTTAGAGAGTGTGTGTGAGTGTATGTGCGTGTGTGTGTTAGAGAGTGTGTGTGTGAGAGTGAGAGTGTGTGTGTGAGAGTGAGAGTGTGTGTGTGAGAGTGTATGTGCGTGTGTGTGTGTATGTATGTGTGTGTGTGTTTGAGTGTATGTGTGTGTGTGTGTGTGTGTGTGTGTATGTGTGTGTGAGAGTGTGAGAGAGAGTGTGTGTGTGTGTGTGGGTGTCACTGACGTTTGGCACAGAGTTGGTGCCGAAAATATCTTTCAGCACGACCATACAGCGGCCGACCACAATATCATCAGTGACTGTCTCCATGATAGCAGCCGCCTCGCCAGCCACCAGTGCCAACAACACAGGCGCCTTGTATAAACTCCAGAACAAAAATAACTCGCCTACACACACACACACACACACACACAAACACATAGACATGTATATGTGCGTCTGCGTGCATATAATTGCGAGTGTATGCATGTGTATATATGTATTATTAACTTTTCCTATAATGCAATAGAAAGCACATTTCGTGATTGCAATAAATGCGTTATTAAGCATATAATTATTCTTCTTCTTAGACACAAACACACACACACACAAATACAGACAAACACTAGCACACATACACAAAAACACACAAACACGCACACACACAAACACACACACACACACACACACACACACAAACACTTACACACAAACACACAAACACTTACACACAAACACACACAAACACACCCACACTTACACACAAACACACAGACACACACAAACACTCATAGTTACCTCTGCTGGCCGTGGTGGCGCCGACGTGGCCAAATAGATTGGAGTTGGGGTCCCAGAACATGCGGTCAAAGCACAACACCACTTTATTGAGATTGCCGAAGCCCATGCGCTCGATGACCACTCGCTTCCAGTCGGGCAGAGGCGGCTGAAACACGGGCGTGTTGGTGGTAGCTGGAGGCGGTGTGGTGGCAGTGGCGGCGGTGGTTGAGGGCATAGCGGACACGGGAGCCGGCAGGTCGCTAGCAGCCTCCTGTCCTCCGGCGGCCACCACCTGCTTCAGAATGCCCAGTGGCAGTGTACACAACACCACATCGCCTGCACACAAACACACACACACACACACACATGTATATATTGCCTGCATTAAGATACCGTAAAACCTCTATTTGAACAGCACTTTGGAGGAATAATTGAAAAATAGAACGGCACCCTCAAATTCACAGGTTCTTAACCGGGGTGCTCGCGGCCCCTAGAGATGAGAACCTGATTCTTAAGGGATACGATGAGTCTTGTGAAAATTAAACTAAATGTATTCCCTATGGTGTATAGTTTTGCTGGAAAGAAAACATTATTATTTCCAGCAAGACTACAAACCATTAGGAAAACATATTTTATTACTATTTTGGAACCCCAAGCTGTACGAGTAAATATTGAATTAAAAAGAAGTTTTATTATTACGTCGTTAGTATTTATATTTTTTTCATGCAGTTATCAAGAGTCCAGGAGCTTGCGAGAACTGACTTCTGATGTGAAAGATGTGTGAACACTGAGAAAGGTTGAGAACCACTGCTATAATGAAACAACGCCTCTAATTAAACGTCACTTTGATGAATTCTTCTCTTTTGGTAACAGCTATGATTTAAATCCCATTCCAGATTTGAAAAGGAAGTAATCCCTTGTATCTGTTTCTTTTGCCAAGTAAATAAGCATGTTTACCTGCTTCTCCTTGCATTAGTAATACATATCATATCTTCTCAAAATTCTAACCAGCTAGTTGAAAAATAGAACGGCATGCCGCTCAAATATAAGTTTTATGGTATATTAAGAGATACACACACACACACACACACAAACTGACTGACCATCCAGCACCGAGGTGGCCGAGTCGTGAGAACTGGTACTAGCCACATGCACGCGCACGCCTGTGTTATCGTGCTCAACCCGAGTGACGGCCGTCGACAGGCGAACATCAAGACCAACTGCCATTGCCATCGGCACGCACGAGTAGCCGTTACGCACTAGCACACACACACACACACACGGACACACACACACATGCACACACACACTCACACTCGAAAAATATTTCGATGGATTCTGAGTTCACAATTGTAACATTAACCCAACTGCTGTACTGTTTGTGCTGTACTGTTGCTGTACTGCACTGTTTGTGCTGTACTGTTGCTGTACTGTACGTTTTGTCGGAGATCGTGTCGATGTACTGTAATTTTTGTCGCAGAAAATTGATTGCAAAAATTGCACAGACACACACATGCGCACATATACACACACATATATATAAATGATTGGAGTGAGAATTATTCAGACATGTACTCAAATACTCAGACTCAGATCCAAATGTAAGCACTATTTATCCCGGGCTATGCCAAATACGGTCAAAATCAAGCGATAGTTTCAATTATAAATGTTTGTTAGGATGTCAGTTATGTTGTGCTAGTGAGAGTTAGTATTGAAAATGTCAATTGAAGTTCATTTACCTGTCAGGTGGCTGCCGGTGAAGATGAAATCATCATCCTGATCCCAATGTTTCAGCGATAAATTGTGCAACATGGTAGCGTTGGCGAATTCCAGATTGGCAAAGTGCCAGTCGAGAATTTGACGGTCGCGCGCCGACAAGTACACATCACTGAACCAAACAACACGCGTTTATGTTTGTGTGTTGATTGATTTATCATTCATTATTAATATATTTATTATTTGTTTTATTGTTTCAAATATTAGTTCACTCTCACCGACAAGACATTGCACAGCCACAAAAGGGCATGTATATACATTGCAACGTTCAAAAGGTGCATAAACGAGTGGATTAGACTATCAGAAGTGTTGAACTAATTAACCTGTGAAAAACAACCAGGTGAGAGTACACTACATAGACAAACAACTTCAATTGAAAAACAGAAAAATGAACGGTAGAAAAGTGGAAGTAGCTTAGACAATAAAGCACGCGCATTCAGCCGGAAAACGTTGAAACTACTGGCTCTCTAGAATCAGTAGCTTCAAACATCTATATCGAGAATAAATAGTGATGGGCGGCCATGTTGTTTCAGTCATGAATTACACACATATACTCTTGTGCCACGGGTTCGAGGCTGGCCCTGGGTAGAACATTATGCCATCCTACACATTTACATGAGTCATAATGGTCTTAGTTGGGCGCACAGCGGGGCATGTCATACGCAATTTCAACATGCTGTCATGTACACAGAAAATGTCAGTGAAATCACGTGCACAGTGTGAGATGGCACTCGCCTGGGCTGCGACGACTCCAGCTCGTGCAACTTCTCGTCAATCTCCTTCTGCTGCTCCTGTAGAGAATCCCACTCCTACCCCCACACACACATACACACACAGATTGGTGTTATTAAGTGTTTTTGGTGAGCAGTTGTGAAAACAGACAAGGATTACACCACATGCCGCTAAAGAACGTTGGCAAAATAGACAAATATTAGACAAACAAGAGAAAATAGACAAATAATAAAAACAAATAACAGAAAAATAGATATAAAAAATTAAATGATAGATAAATAACATAAAAATAGACAAATACTAGAAAAAATAGACAAAGAACAGACAACAATAGACAAAAATTAGACAAACAATAGACAAATATTAGACAAACAACAGTCAAAAATGGACAAATAATAGACCAAAAAAGCCGTGGCAGACTTGTAAATAGACGGCGTAATATTACCTGCAGTGCCGTGCTCAAATCGTAGCGCTTGGTGCGAATAACAAACTCGTGCGTGATATCGCGACCGCACTTCTCTTCACACAACTTTTTGTGCTGCTCTCGAATCTCCTTGATCCGCTCGGCCACCTGCGACGCCTGTGATTCGCAAATGAAGCTTGTAAGTTCTCTAGAACAGGGCTTCTCAACCGGGGGTAGCCCTGCCCCTTGGGGGTATGACAACTAAAAACCGGAGGTTTAGAAATCCATTTTTTCAAAATCAAACTTAACTTTACTAATTTTGCTTTCAGTAAAAAATACTAATAAAATTATCAATGAATAGGTTCTTTCTAGTAATCTGTATTTAAAATTAATCCGTATTTAAAATGGTCATTATTATCTTGCAATATTGCGTATTATAGTGAAATACTGCTATTATGAATGTATATAAGTTGTGCTTGACAGGTTCTAGCTCCGTGTTTTTATACTGTGTGTATTATTGTGTATTTCTGATTGGGCAATCAACGAACAAAAACAACAACAGAAATATATCATAAGAACACGGTTACAAACGGCCAGTCGATAACGCACCCTGTGAAGGTTGGATTTCAGCTTCTCCTGAAGCGAGTGAACCAGTTTGTAATGCGACAATTGTTTGTCCTTAACTGCTTTCTCCTGCAGACTATCAAGAGAAATACACACACACAAACACACACACACACACACACACACACACACACACACACACACACACACACACCATCAAAGTAAAGACAACTCCCAAACAGTCATATTTGTACCAATCAGCAGAAAATTACCACTCGACGGTAAAGTTACCACGCAATTACCAGCGGAGTTAGCATGTTAGCAGCCACTCACCGGATGACCCACTCGAGCGCCTGGCCGAGTGACACGGCCTTGTTGCCGATATAGTTGAGGTCAAGCTGGTGTGAGATGTAGCTGGTAGCCTCCAGCAGACGGTTGAACTCGCGCTCCACCATTTCATCCTTGTCTTTGGGCACCTCCTGTCAGACGCCACACATACAGATACAAATACAGATACAAATACAGATACAAATACATATGCACACACAAATACACGTACAGATACAAATACATATGCACACACGAAGAGAGTGTGTGTATCACCTGTAGTTCCTGTAGTTTTGGGTTTTGGGCTGGCAGTCCCGCCCGTGGCCATGCTGATGCACCACCACTAAAATTGTCCGTCGGCTCGTCTCAGTGCCAGCCGCTCCACGATTGAGTTGCTGGATGCTCGGATGTTATAATGCGGCAGTTTCGGCTGGTCCGGTAATGTAGTCAAGAACTCGTCCAACTTATGTTTGTACTGTTCCAGACTGTAACCATCCGTAACACGCAGATGTCTGCGCAGCGCGTTTAACAAGCGTGCGGCTCCAACTGATAATGCATTCTCCTTGAGTGTTCTTATTCTGGCAGCCGCTCTGGGACATATTGTGCAACTGAGAAAAGTAATGTCTGCGGAAGCTTGTCGGTATGACTGGACGAGGGCGGACTGTCGATTCATCACATAGCAAGAGTGCACCGCTTGCGAGTTTGATTCTGCGTAGCCGTAGCGAATGTTCCGTGTCTTCTAACCGCTGCAAGGCGACATCGGCTTGCTGTGCGGCTGCTAACGCATCAAAATCGTGAAGTGGTGGTTTTGGATGACACAGAACGCTGACTGTGCGCGATAAAGCATCAGCTACAACGTTGTCGGAGTCCGCCACGTGTCTGATATCTGTCGTGAACTGGGTTATGAACTCCAGATGACGAATTTCCCGTGGCGATTAGCGGTCCGAATGAGAATTCACAGCGGTGACGAGTGGGCGACGGGCTGTGAAAATAATCAATGGTCGGCCCTCCACTGCGTGCCTGAATCTTCGGATGGCCAAGTAGATTGCTAACAGCTCACGGCCAAACGTGATGTAGCGGTACTCGGTTAGACGCAAAGCTTTTGAAAAGAATGCCAGTGGCTTCCAGTCATCGTGTGCATATTGATGCAGGACTGCTCCGATAGCTTTGTCGGACGCATCCACCTGTAGGCTGATTGGAGCGTCGCGAACCGGGTGCGTCAGCATGACGGCAACAGCCAGTTTCTCTTTGATGTTTTCAAATGCGCTTTTTGCATCGCCAGTCCAATTGACGGGTCGGCGAGAACGCTTACCGGCTGGCACCAGTAGTTTGTGCAGCGGCTGCAGTTGTTCTGCTGCAGCGGGCAAGAAGCGGTTGTAGAACGCTGTCATTCCGAGAAATCGACGAAGCTGAGCCTGTGTTTCTGGCATGGGAAATGACATGATGGCGTCTATTTTGTCTGGCAACGGGGAGATACCATTGGCGGTGATACGATGACCCAGGAACGATACTTCGGCTTGCCCATACACGCACTTACTTGGGTTGATGATAACTCCATATTCTTGTAGGCGGCGTAAGACTGCGCGTACGTGAACTTCATGTTCTGCCATGGTGGAGCTGGCGATGAGAATATCATCTATGTACGCGTACACGTTGTTGAGCCCTGCCAGTATTTGATCAACGAAGCGTTGCATTGTTTGGGCCGCGTTGCGGAGACCAAACGGCATTCGCGTAGCCTCGAAGAGCCCGAACGGTGTAGTAATTGCAGTTTTGTGGACGTCGTTCGGCTCTACTGGAATCTGATTATACGCCCTCACAAGATCCAAGGTGGTAAATACACGACAACCCGCCAGATTCGTCACGAAGTCTTGAATGTGCGGGATCGGATATTTGTCCGGTACGGTACACGCGTTCAGGGCGCCGTAGTCCCCGCACGGACGCCACTCACCAGGCTGTTTCTTGCGCACCATATGCAGTGGTGCAGCCCAGCTGCTGCTCGATGGCCTCATGATTCCGAGCCTTTGCATATCGGAAAATGATTGTTTTGCCACATTCAGTCGGTCGGGAGGCAAGCGGCGTGGTCTGGCGAATTTCGGCGGACCGTGTGTTTGGATATGGTGCGTTACCGAATGACGCAGCGGAAATGGCTGATCGGGCGGACGCACCACACCTGGAAATTCGGCGAGCAGCGACTGAAACGCCGGTGAAATTTCTACAAGGCACTGTAGCCGAGGAGATGTCAGGGTATTCACAGTACCGAGGAGATATTCACAGTACCTCGGGCGCGGACACGCAACGAAATGTCGCTTAACATCATGTGATGCACATCGACAATGAGACGGTAATGTGCAAGCAAATCAGCGCCGATTATGTGAAGTGTCGTGTCAGCGACTACAAATTTCCAGCGCAGCGGAGAGCCATGAGTGAGTGTCAATGTAAGCTCATGAGTGCCATAGACATTTACAAGTGAACCGTTTGCCGCTAACAGCTTGGAAGACTGTTGCGGCGGAGGCTCTGGCAAGCTCGACACAGGCAGAACACTCACCTGGGCACCGGTGTCCACTTAGAAGCGTCGTCTATTTATGCTGTCTTGTACAAAGAAGAGAGGCACCGGTTTATGAATTTCGCCCGTCGACGCTGGTGCGCTGCGCCGCAGGCTCATCAGTTTTCCGAGTTGGCTGTAGCAGTCCACGTACACGGAAGTTCGCATCTGTAAGCTGATGAGCCAAATCTGCGGTGGAAGCGACAAACACGATTTTCGTCACTGCGCGCCTGGTTTTGGCTCGGTCTGGAGTTTCGACGAGACAACGAGCGGTTCCGCTGTGGCGGGCGAGAGCGACTTTCGGCTGCGTGACTCCTTGAGAGCTGCAGTTCGCTGATGAGCTCCGTCATTTTCGCCATCAGCTGAGAAAATTCCGTCTGGGACACGGTTGGTGCTGTAGGAGATGATGCAGCGTGCTCTACTTGCCGAATCGCCGCCACTTCTGGCCAGACTGTAGCCGATTGATTTGCAGTTGCTTGAGCAAAGCGATCAGCGGCGGTAGCCAACACGTCCAAGTCACTGTTCTCTGGAAGGAGAGACAGTGCGGTGCGGATTGTGTGTGGCAATCGCTGGAGAAATAGCGTTCGCAGAAGTCCGGTGTCTCCAGGATCTACTGTCGCTGTCACTTCGTTGCGCATGTTGCGCAACAGTTGCGATGGTCGCTGATCACCTAACTGTTGATGGCGCAGCAGTGCTTCGAGTTTTGATGCACGAGAGGTAGCCAGTCGTGAACGGAGTGCTTCGCAGAGTTCGGTGAATGTCGCAGTCTGTCGGCTGATGATGTCCTTTACTTGGACCGCGACCGGCATCGGAAGGTTCGCCGCGAGCATTTTGAGACGGCTGCGGCCATCGTCGATACCGGATACGTCGAACGCGAACTCCACTTGTGTGAGCCACAATTCGGGCTCGTCAGCGCAGAACGGTGGTAGCCGGAATGTCGTCAACGGCTTGGCTGTGGTTGTGAGATCCACATTATCGTCGGGCGACTGTGAACTGTGACTGACTGTGTTGTCAGGGTCACCAGTGTAGAATTTGGATTTGAGTCCAATCCAATTTGGGCCAAATGTGGCCTGTGTTCACCGACACGCGATCCGGCAATTTCCTTTATTGAAGCAGGGCAATCCACGGAATGCAAAACTGGTAATACCGGAGCTACCAGCGTAAATGTCCACCTATTACCCAAGGAAAGGAGAGGGATATCACAACACTTCCACTGTAACACGTATCACTGTATTCACTGCACAACGCACAACGGTATTCACACACACACACACAACTCGATACGCACTCCACGACCGTTGCCCAGTCACCGTTCAAACAGCTCACAGAACATCCGGGGCTTTTTCGCATTCCTATATAAAATGTATTTGTATATCACAATCTTATTTACAATGTACAAATGTGCTGTATACAAACATTTAACAAAGCCATAATTATTATCAACATAGACATTCAACATTGACAAAGAAAACATTGTTCCACATCATACCTCGCATAGTCTGTGCGCCACCTAGCGGTACATATACAAAACTATTATAGCCCTTCGGGTTGGCTTCCCGGTGACAGCGGGTCGCTACATTAGCAACATTTTGTGAAAGGGTAACATGTTTAAATATGTGGCATTCTAAATTATGTAACAAGCTGAAAAAGTTTGGGAACCACTGCTTTACTGTATTTTACTTCATTATTTTGAGCAGTTATTAATGTGGGCACAGAAATATAGACTCAATAGAGCGATATAGATGTCGGGATGGATAAATATAGATGCTTGTCTATTTTGGTCCGTGTAATTGCTCTATTGCAAGCTATCGAAATATTGTAATTTTTCTATTGTCCGGCTGGTGGTATCTGCCAGGTCACTCAGGATATACTAGATACGACGATGAATGTAATAGCAGATAGATGCGAAGCTAAACTTTGTTACACATCAGTGGCGGCTACAGGATTTTTCCAGTGGGGGTTAAGAAAAAAGATGTGGGGGCTTGGCGAAACATGAGGAATTACACTAGAAATGTTCATGGTCAGTATGGTCAGGGGACTGAGCACATTTTCAAGGAGGCCTCATCCCTTTCAAGCGCCCCCGTGGTGACGCCACTGCTGCACATGAAGTCATAATGACATGCAGTGGCGGCACCAAGGGGGGGGGGGGGGGCTTGAAGGTGCTGGAACCCCACTAAGCCCCCCAAAAATCATAATCATGGACAATACAATTTCTTACCACTGTAAATAAAGTCCTGTAAATCTGGTTCAAGTTCGGGGACTGAATCAGTGTACCCCAGTCCCATTTTATTATATCATGTAGTCAGCGTTCGAGTGTAATTCTTCATGCTTCGCCAAGCTTCTTCAACTTTTTCCTAAGCCCCCCTTCAGCCCCTCATCAAGAAAATCCTGGCGCCGCCACTGGTGACATGCATTGTACTCTGACATACTAGCCTTAGTCTGCTTATGTTGAAGTTGAGAATGTGTGCGCGTGTGCTTGAGAATGTGCGAGTGTGCGTTTGTTTTTGTGTTTGCTTGTGGGATATATTACTGACCTGTGTGTATGTGCGTGCATGGCGAAGTTAGAGTGTATGTATGCGTGAGTGTGTGCGCATCTATGTGTGACAAATGTCACGTGATACAAAGTTATAAATAGGTAGCGTGTGGACGGTGTTGTGTCACGTGTGAGAAATGATATATTTGCCTGCGCATAAGTTACAAAATAGAGCACTTGCCATAGATAGGAACACGCTATCCAGAATAATTGCAAACAATTTGTTCACACACACACACACACACACACACACACACACACACACACACACACACACACACACACACACACACACACACACCTGTAGTTCCTGTAGTTTTGGGTTTTGGGCTGGCAGTCCCGCCCGTGGCCATGCTGATGCACCACCACTAAAATTGTCCGTCCGCTCGTCTCAGCGCCAGCTGGTCCACGATTGAGTTGCTGGATGCTCGGATGTTATAATGCGGCAGTTTCGGCTGGTCCGGTAATGTAGTCAAAAACTCGTCCAATTTATGTTTGTACTGTTCCAGACTGTAACCATCCGTAACACGCAGATGTCTGGGCAGCGCGTTGAACAAGCGTGCGGCTCCAACTGAGAAGGCATTGTCCTTGAGTGTTCTTATTCTGGCAGCCGCTCTGGGATTCGATTTTTCGATATGACACATGGGACCCAAGCGCGCGTGAGTGTAGAGACGGATACCAACACTGTTTGTCACCCTACCTGTCAGTATTTTGAACAGATAGATGATCAGATACCTCTCACGGCGCCTCTCCAACGAGTACAGCTTCAAAGCCACAAGCCTGTCCCAGTATCCCAGATGCCTGACATTAACCACTTTTGCGGTGAAAGATCGCTGAACTCCTTCAAGTAGCTGCTTTTCTCCGACTTTCCAGGGACTCCAGAGTTGGCAGCAATACTCCAGCAGCGGCAGCACAAGCGACCTGTATAAAGTCAGCATTAGTGTTTCGTCTCGAGTTCGGAATGTACTAGGGATCCACCCAGTTTGGCGTCGGGTTCTCTTCACCACGTTCTGTATGTGCACTGTAAATTTTCCATCGCTACTCATGGTGATACCCAAATATCTAACGTGCTGTTTGATAGCGATGGGAGAATTATCGTGGGCAATGTAGCAGTGCGAGTATCCGCAGCCTGCATTGTGTCTGTAGCTAAAATGTTCAAACTTATGGTCGTTAAACGCCATATTGTTGAGCTCAGCCCACTGATACAGGGATCCGAGATCCGCCTGCAACAAATTAGTGTCTGCCGACGAGGCAATCGGCCGCATGACGCGAGTGTCGTCCTCGAACGACGCAACTGACGAGTGCTGCACATTCAGATCAATATCAGAAATATGGATGATAAACAACAGTGGGCCCAGTACAGTTCCCTGTGGCACTCCGCTATCCACTTTCGACTGCCTGGCTTCAGCACCGTTCACAGCCAACGTCCGAGATTTCCCGATACTCCGCTTTGGCGAATTTTGCGTAGGAGTATGCCGTGGTCCACCTTATCGAAAACCTTTGAAAAGTCCAGGTAGACCACGTCAACGTTCTGGCCGTTATCCAAATACTTCAACACAGTGTTGTAGTGTGCCAGCAACTGCGACAAACAGGATCGACCTGAACGAAATCCGTGCTGGTTCTCATTTAGCTTGCACTTGTCCTCCAGATATGTTGCCATCTCCTTCACCATAATCTTTTCAAATACCTTAACGATGTGGGAAGTGAGAGACACTGGTCGGTAGTTTTTGGTTCGGTTCTACTGCCGCCTTTATATATCGGTGTAATTTTCGCGTTTTTCAAACCAGCTGGAACAATTCCAGTCCTTAAAGAGTTTTGATAAAGCAGCAACAGAGGAATGCAGAGTTCGTCGGCACACGCCTTCAGCAATGCTGCAGGAAACTGATCGGGACCAGCGGCTGTGTTGACGTTTAACTCGTTGATTGCTTGCACAATACCACCTGGAGTGAGTTCAACGTCCGTCACACACTCTGCAGTATCCGAGAACAGATCTGTGGGAGTTGTAACGATTTGATATTTGTCTGGAGTACTGAAGACACTCTCATATTGCTGTCGAAGGACATCAGCAACATCTCCTGGGTCATCCACGGACCGACCGTCGGCATCTACCAGGCTACCAACGCCCGTTCTTGTACGCAATTTGTTAGCCGCATACTTATAAAAGTACTTAGGGTTGCTCTTAATGCAGGACACAGCATGCTCCTCCTTTCTGTTGTTTTCAGTTTCCACAGACTCTTTCAATTTATCTTCTATGGATCCATTTGTCCCTCTAATTGTTCTCTGCGCCGAAAATCAATAGTAGTTTCGAGTCTTTTAAGAAACTTTGATCTCCTTCTCATCAAGACTTTTCTGTCTCGCGGTATGTGCGTTGTAGGGAGTGGCTTCTTGTGAGGCACGTGTCTCAATGAAACTTCCAGGCACTTAGAGATCAGGACATTGTACTGAGCTCCAGGATCATGCTCGAGCATATGTTGATGCCAATCCACTCTCCTCAGATCGTTCTTCAAGTCGTTCCAGCAGATCGATTGGCTATGAAAGTTCAAACAACTAAACGTGATTGAGTTCATATTGACGTAATCTGTCACCACTGGGGCCTGAAGAAAGTTGGTGGTCAGTGTAATCACATTGTGGTCTGATAGGTGGGTCTTATTTACTGTGTATTCTTGTGTATGTCAAGACAACGTCCAACACGTTAAACGTGATGGACAACACACAGACACACAGACACACAGACACACACACACACACACACAGACACACACACACACACACACACACACACACAAACAGAGACAGACACAAACGCACTCACACACACACAGTGGTCTGGTGCGGTCTGCACATAAGCTGACAGTGAAGTTAAACATGACAGAACCAAGAATACATACACACAGAGAGAGAGAGAGAGAGATAGAGAAAGAGAGAGAGAGAGACGCACTCACACTGTTGCCGGTGCTGTCGTAGAGCGGGCATTTTTGTCGTATTTTGTGCAGCTCCATGTTGATTTGTTTGGAGAGAATGGCGAGCGGGTTGCCTCCCAGGCCGGTGACAACCATGGCGCCCAAGTCGGCCACGTAGTTGGCCTTGCGAAACGTCGCGATACGTCCGCCCACCCGCTCCTGTACACAAGCGCGTGCACAAATGCGTTACATTGTATTAAGTGGATACTTATATAGCGTGCTACATCTATACCATTTGCATTTTGAATTCAGACAAATAAATTTTGATTGTGAAGAAAAATCTTTCATGTATTTATCTTCATTGTGCTGGGACCTGCCATGTTGTGCTTCGCCACAGCCAAGTGCGTGTTTCTGGTGGAGCCGTCGAGCTGGATGGGCGTAATCGTGTCTTTCCGTATTTAGTTGTTTCTTAAGAAACAGCGAGACGTGTAGTTAGAGGATTGCATGTGGTGTGGTCTTGTAGGCGCGTGTGGGGCAGCGATGTCCCACGCGCGCCTGCCTTTTAATACATAGTTTCATTCACTTAAAATTGTTTTTCATTTTACAAAAACACACACAATCACACAGATATTGAAGGTATATTTGAGCGTGATCATACAGCAAAGACAGTGGGGTGCCCATTTACAGCGGCGGTTATGTGGGCATTGAAACGCAGCGGTGTCAATGAACAACCAACAAGCCGGGATCAGAGGTGGAATTATATAAGACTTTTGGCACAAGCGTTCAGCGTGCAAGCTGGAATATTAATTGTTAAAGCTACAGGAATACTCGGCGGCCAATACAAGCACGACGCTCGTGAAAGTACAAGTGTCAAATAATATCATTTAGGTTCTTCGCTTAGACATTTTCTATGTTTAGCCATGATTGAGAGGTTAAAAGTTGAAGGCCTCAAGTGACAGCCGCTACACGGTAAGAAGCCGAAGCTTATAAACACACACAGGCGTGTCCCGTGCAGCTCGCTGCCACCACAGAACCGACCCTCTCCACGCTATGACGCCACAAGGAAGAGAGACGTATTAGAGACCACCACCCCAGAATGCATGACACAACTCATGACTGATATATGGTACCATCATTTACTGCTGGGTGGACAGGGGCTGTTGGATTATAGAATTAGCCAAAAAAAATTCTTCCGCCGAGTTTCGAACCACGGTCCTCCCGCTTGTGAGGCGGCTGTGCTACCACTACACCACGGAGTCCCAATCTTGGGCAGTTTGGTTGGATAGATGAAAATATACGATTAAGTGTTTGTTGTTGTGGTATTTGTGTGAATATGGTTTGATAATTTAATAATTTAGAGGTGCCGCAAACGATCACTCACCCGCGCTTCCACCACAACCACCTCCATGCCGAACTGTTTCAATTGACGTGCCGCCGTCAAACCAGCAATGCCCGCGCCCAAAATAATAACCCGCGAACGTCCCACACTATCGACCATGCTCTGCAACCAACACACACACATACATACATACACGCTTATAACGACATGTGAATGTGTCTTGGTGTCTGATGTGTATATATTGTGTGTAATAAGCCTAGTGTTCAGCTCGTGCCAGCAAAACAGCCCATATAAGCCGAGCGTTGACAAAATGCAACGGCCGACGTATCATAAAACATTCAGGCGTTCATTCTCTCGGCTTATATGAGACGGCAGAGCACAAACTATCAAGCTAAACAAGAATATAAGCACAAAAACGAAGCAAACTAAAAAACACACACATCTATATGTATAGTGAATTTTTGTTTCTGTAGTGATATGCTGGAGCAATTGATTGGATGATATCATGATTGGATGCAATGATGATTGGATGATATGATGCCGCTTGATTGGTTGCCGATCAGATGATTCATTGATTGGTTGCAAGCGATTTGCGTGTCAGCACAGGCAAGAAACTCAAGCCCTATTGAGATCACATCACACGTATGTGAGCCCCGGCATGTGCATCAAGGAAAAAACTCAATTTCCAAAGCTCAGCGCCGTTATGCAGCTGGTCGCAAACAACAGAGCGAAAAAACAACAAGAGAAAAGCGAAGACAATATAGATAGGACAGCGGAGAAAACGACGGTAGACAGAGAGAAAGAGGAGACACAGAGAGAGAGAAAGAGAGAGAGAGATAGATAGATAGAGAGTGAGAGAGAGAGAGTCAGAGAGAGAGAGAGATATAGATAGAGAGATAGAGAAAGAGAGAGAGAGATAGATAGAGAGTGAGAGAGCACGGCACCACGGTGCAGACCTTGGCACGCTGGAAGACTCCAAAGTTGATGTAGCCTTGTCGGTGAAGGAAGGCGTGCACACGTCGCACGAGGGCCTGGTCTGTGTCGTACGGCGGCACCACCTGAGACAACGCCGTCTCAAACGTCAGCTCAACGCGAGGACTTTGGATCCATAACTGCAACTACACAACACTCGTACACAGACACACACGCACGCGTACACACAACACATAAAACACACAGACAAACCATCCACAGAACGTAAAACACACACACACACGAACACACAATATGAAACGCCAACATCTCAAAAGATCCCAATGTATTTCATTAACAAATTCGAAATACACACACACACACACACAAAACGCACACATACACATACACACAACCGCACATATAAACTGTACAGATACACAAAAAACACACACAGACACTCACCAGACGGTTTCTCAGGTAGAGGTAGAGTTTGAGAGTTTGTGGAGGGCCGGAGGCGATATCAGGCAGACACGACGCCTCCAATGACGTCATCTTGTCACAAGGCATGCGACTCTGAAATGCCGCGCCCTCCATGCCGTGAAAACCTACACATCAGCACCAACACACAGACACACACACACATATATATACACATACATACATCACACCCACGCACGCACAAACACACTATACGTTGGGCGATCACAGTCTACATACGGTCAACGTTGAACGAGACTTGGGTTTCACAGTTGATCAAACACTGTCGCCGGAGAGGCATATTACAAGAATAGTCAATGCGGCCTTCAGAACAATAAAGAATGTTAGAGCTTCATTTAATCACTAGGATGAAGAGATGATAAGGAAATTTATGATGAGTATTATTAGGCCAACATTAGAATACGTTGTAGTAATATGGGCTCCGCACAAGAAAAATCATATAGCAAGAATAGAGAAAGTACAACGAGTAGCAACCAAGTTAGTAGCAAAATTGAGGGTATTAACTTATGAGGAGAGGCTAGAGAGAGTTGGGTTACCTACATTAACGATGAGAAGATTAAGGGGTGATTTAATTAACGTTTTTAAGCATAGCATTGACAAATACAAACTGGATAGAAAGGGTTGGGTAGTTTGGAGTGAGAGAGGTTGAAGGGGACACAATAAATGCCTTAGGCAGACCAGAGTGGTTACAGGGATGTAAAAAGTATAGTTTCCCAAATAGGCGCATCAACATTTGGAATAGTATAGAAAAGTATGTAGTGGAATCAAGCAGTATTGGACAATTTAAGCGTAGATTAGACAAAACAGTGGGTTTGGAAACAGCACAGTCCGACAGTCTTGCTCATCTCCTGTACACAACAACTAGTGAGTACAACTAGTGAGTACAACTAGTGAGTACAACCAGTAAGTACATACACGCACGTATAACACTCGAACACACGCTGATAATTTTCCCGCAGATGTTTTCTCCTCGGCCACGGCTCTTGTGTAATGTAAAAATTACAAAATTACTGTGTGTGTGTGTGTGTGTGTTAGTGTTAGTGTGTGTGTGTGTGTGTGCGTGTGTGTGTGTGTGTGTGTGCGTGTGTGTGTGTGTGTGTTGATGTGTGCCATTAATACTGTTTCGACTTGATGTCTTTACGTCTACATGTCATCATTGTTTATGTATGAGGTGTGCGGTGTGTTTGTGATGTATGATGTTTTCGTGCGCTTAGTACAGGTAGTACCTGGCTGAATTATTGGAAAGATTAGTGTCATCGCTATCTTGATGAACCGTCTAAGGCATTTGCTGATGGGCGCGTGTACGTGTGTGTGCGTGTGTCTGTGTTCTGCCTGTATTGTATTGTCTTGCTTTGTAAATACGAAACATATATTTGAATATGCATGTGATTGTACATGAATGTATGTGGTGTTTAATGTTTATATCAGCGCAATTGAGACATGTGTGTATGTGTATTGCGTTTTATAAATGACTCAATAAATGAATGAAATGAAATGAAAATGAAAATGTGTTTCAGCACCGACCAGTGGCTGCTGCCAGGTCATCCTGCTCCTCCGAGTCCAGCTCCTCGTCGCGCTCTGTCTTGGCCACGCCACTGCCTCCCCCACTAGTAGCCCCGCCCCCCGCCACGCTGGCGCCCCCACTGCCTCCCCCACTAATAGCCCCGCCCCCCGCCACGCTGGCGCCCCCACTGTCGTTGCTGCCGCTGCTCGGCTCGTGCACAATCGCCGCAGGCGCCGCCGCCGCCGCACTCTCGCCATCCGACTGCAAACACACACACACACACACACACATTTATATTCCCGCAAACATACACAGACAAGCAGAAGAACAACTTGTGTGCCCATTATGTGTGACGCTGATACTAATCACCATTTCTGACACATTAACACACACAACTATGCATAAATAACAAAGTATGTATATAAAATGGTAGAAAAACGCTAAAATATGCACATTCTCTCAATTGCACACGTACATTATTGACAGCATAAAAAACATACCGACAACTTGAAAATAACACACACAAAAATAATTGTCGACAAAAGCACGTGACAAAAACAACAGCCACCTTGACTTTACGCGCACTTTTAGCCGGCCGACGCGCGTCATTTTCTGCCGCCACCGCGTCGTTTAAGTCGCGCTTGCGAGAATTATCCTCGACCGGCTCATTCGTCCCCGTACTCCTCTCCATTGCTGTCGCGCAGACAATACAGACACACACACACTTATATCCATTTTACCTGTCATGCCATTTGATTACGAATTAATAGCAACGTTAATTTAGCGTCTACTATCGCCGATCGAGTTAGCAAGCTATATTTAAATGCAAATTTTGCCTGAAATGAGACAAACAAACTTTCAACCTAACCAAAATTATTTACTACGAGATTAAACAGAAATTAATCCATTGTGTTCAAGCCTCAATGCCGTATTGAGAGAAATGCCGGTACTTGAGCGTGCGTATCAGCGTCAGTACGGAGTGAACCCAAAATGACATCGCCTATAAAAGCTGTCCTACATGAAAGATTAGCTTTCAAACTGAGCTCTGGGTTTTTGTCCAGGCAAAATCTGCAGCATAACAAATAAAACCAACCTGCACTGCAGAAACCACTCAAAACTCAAATTACTAATTTGATCTGTGTGCGTCATGTATGTACAACAAAAAATACTCATCTGGAAGCTTCACATAGGAAAATTCCAATGTTTAATGTGGTTCTCTCTACATTGTGCATTGTACAGTCTGCAGCCTTTTTGTGTTAGCAGATATAAATACAGTTTCCGTCGGATATAATTGGTTTTGGGTCTTTTAAAGTTGAAAGCTTGTGTTCATATGTGAAATGAATATAGTATGTGTGTGTTTTTGCTCTTTATGTACCTGGTACTCTGGTAAATTGTGTAACATTCATTAATTTCGTGTTTTTTCTCCGCAGAATTAATTTTCGTGCATCAATTTCTGTCACTATGGCTGCACTGTGTGCGCGCACCGCACTGAAGTCCTGCTACGGTGCTCGTACGGCACTGACTGCATGCTGTCAGCGCAGCAAGCACACGTTACCTGACTTGTCGTACGACTACGGCGCACTGGAGCCGGTCATCAGCGGCGAGATCATGCAGCTGCACCACAGCAAACACCACCAGACCTACGTCAACAACCTGAACGTGGCAGAACAAAAACTGGCCGAGGCGGTGGCGGCCAGCGACACTGCGGCGATTATTGCGCTTCAGCCGGCGCTGCGCTTCAACGGCGGCGGCCACATCAACCACTCGATCTTCTGGCGCAACTTGGCGCCGCGTGGCCAGGGCGGTGAGCCGTGCGGTCCTCTGCTGGCGGCCATCGAGCGTGATTTCGGCAGCGTGGCGGCCATGAAACAACAGCTGAGTGCGGCAGCCGTTGGCGTTCAGGTTTTTTAATCTCAGCTTGTGTTGGCAGTTAGCTCCCCTGTGCGTTGCTAGGTGCGCTCCTGCGCAGTGGAATATGACTCGTGTGTATGTGTTGACTGTAACTGTGTGTATGTGCGTGTGTAAGTTGTGTTTGATCAGTGTTTCTCAACCTTTCTCAGTGTCCGCAACCCTTTCGAATTAGCAGTCAGTTCTCGCACCCCCTAGATTCTATGATTATATATGATTATATTATATGTATGATATTTGATATGTAATGATAGGAATGATATTTGATATTAGATTATGATATGTATGATATTGTATATATGATATATATTATATGATTATATATGATTATGATATGATTACGAAAAAATGTAACTATAAACGACGTAATAACACAACTTTTCTATTCAATATTCATTCATACAACTCCTTTAAAAGGATTGAGCAAAACTACCTTTTTCAGGAAAAATATAATATATTTTATGTTAAACATATAATTTCTGCTTTAAAAATTACAGAAATCATCGCACCCCCTAGGAACCAGGGCTTCACCCCCTAGGGTGCGAGTATTCCCGGTTAATCCCTCTTTCCCGACAATTGACATTCGACGACTCTTCCCCTGGACTAGATAATGCGACCTTCTAATATACTAACGCACAACTGTGTTGGCCAATTGCATTGCATTGCAGGGTTCCGGCTGGGCGTGGCTCGGCTACAATCGCGGCGCACATCGGCTGCAAGTGGCGCAGTGTGCCAATCAGGACCCTCTCCAGCCGACCACTGGACTGGTGCCTCTGTTCGGCATCGACGTGTGGGAACACGCCTACTATCTGCAGTACAAAAACGTGCGTCCCGACTATGTCAGCGCCATGTACGATGTGGCCAACTGGAAGGACATAGCTGAGCGACTTGCTCAAGCCTCGGGTGTCTGATTGGATTGCCAGGTCGTCTGGTTGATTCAGTGTACAAGCTGAATTTCAACTGCCCGTTTTTGTGGGCTCTGTAGGATTGTGTGTGTGTGTGTGTGTGTGTGTGTGTGTGTGTGTGTGTGTGTGTGTGTGTGTGTGTGTGTGTGTGTGTGTGTGTGTGTGTGTGTGTGTGTGTCAGCTGTCGTTGCGAAATGTATTGTATGTGTTTAATCAGTTTGTGTTTAAAACTGTAGATAAACAATTTTCTATGTGTTTGATCAGTTATTGCGTGAAAAATAAATGAATACCAATATACAATGAACTATTATCACACTTTGCTCGCCCACAACAAAAATCTCTTCGGTTTTCTTGAAACTACATTTCTTTCCTCGTACATTGTCGATTCAACTAAAAAACACTCGTAAAATATATTATCCCAGTTAAAACAATAACGTATACAGGGATTGTGTTGGCTTGCGGTGTGATATCTTAGTAATTATCTAGCGTAATTGTAATAAAAAACACCTGTATATTGCGTGCACCATGGGCGTAAATCCTGGGGGTATGGGGGGTATATATACCCCCCGACAAATTGGCTGGGGGTATGCATATGCAATTATACCCCCCGAGAATTCTTCTGAGTTCAGTTCATTGCGTATATTATCATCAAAATCGGCATGGAAGGTAAATGACAATAGACCAAAAATGTAAGAAGTTATAAATACGTAAAGAATTATATCACGCATTACACCTTTCATTGGGTTATGTGTGTTGTAATTGAATAGGCTGAAAATAGTTGAGGGTCTCATGCAATTGGCCAACTGAGTCAAGTTTGAAGACTAATACATGATGGCTGTCATCCCCCCCGAGCCTCGACACAAATTTACGCCCATGGCGTGCACACTCGCGCACAGGTTCACTGGAATATACGCACACACACCACACACAATAATCCACCAATCTCGCACCACAACTCACTCAAGCGCACGCTCAGTTCTCACGGCCGCAACTAATCACTCACTCCTCCTTCACAATGGAACACAGCGCTTATATAGCCTCAAAGTGTACGAGTCACGTGACGCCGCTTCAAGCACTGGACACCGAACAAGGATAGCAAACACTAAATCACACTTGCTCGTACATTCACTTTGACGCACACAAAAAGACAAACAGGCCCACACACACACACAAACACGCATACAAACTCCACAGTAATTAATATATTATGTGTATATCCTGTTATATCTCTCAGTGTGTCGGAATATATTGGTGGTCTCGCTGCAAATTAAGTGGCGTATCTAGACTGGGACGGTGAATTTTTGCCATCTTCCATCATGCATGCTTTCGGATCACATAGCCCCAACACGACTGTATAAGGGAATTAGCAAGTACATATGTGGATATGGCTGAAAATACGAATCACTTATAATAGTGCATGCTTCCATCGAGGAAGGTTAGTATTTTCAGTCGATTTTGTCTTCATTCAGCTCATATATATTTGAGATTAAAACAATCAATATGCAGTAGAATATTCAGAAATTCGACTCAAATATAACAATAACTTGACGTCTTCTGCAGCTCTTCAGTGTCGCCACATAAAACATGTGTGGTGTGAGTTTGACTTTCATCGAAGCGTTTGCAGATAGCAGAGCGAGAGCGTCTTTAGGGGAGGATCTTATTGTGTGTGAGCGCATGCATATGATGCGTCTCATGTTTCAAGTCTCGCACCCGAGTATCGCGTCTCATGTGTCGGGCAGTGGGCGAGTGACGGTGTTGCGTTGAGGGTTGTCGTGGTGTAGCGTCATTGTGTTTGGTGTTGTGTATATTGTGCATATCCTTATTGTGTTTCTTCTCTTTATCTGCCTTTCTTCAATACACTGAACTACAAGCTAACCGGCCACATACGTTATGGAGGCGGTCAAAAGTGACTATGCGCTGAGCATGTTCACGGGCGAAGGAGACGTGGTGTCGTGGCTGAAGAAGGTCAAGCTGGTGGCTAAATTGAAGAAGATGGATGATCTGGCGGGTTTTATTGCACTTCATCTGGAAGGCGATGCTCTTGCACAATTTATGGAGCTGGAAGAAGAATATCAAGAGGATGCAGATGCAATTGAGAGCGCGTTGAAGACGGCTTATGCAGACAACTCATTCTGCGCGTTCCAAAAGCTGTGCGAGAAAAAGTGGACGGGAGAGTCGGTAGATGTGTTCGCAACGGATATTCGCAGGCTTGCTGGTCTTGCAAATTTTCACAGTGAAGGGCTGGAGAACATTTGCAGATTACGATTTGTCAATGCATTTCATGGCGATATCCGTCAGTTGTGGTAGAAAAGCCGAACGAGGGTGAACATGCTGGGTCAATCAAAGTAGGGGATGAGGTTTGGGTTAAACCTCCCAACTCTCGTTGCACAGCTCAGTGGTCCAGAGGCATAGTGACTGACATACATTCGAGAAACAACTTGGACGTCGATGGTGTGCCTAGACACTATCTGGATGTAAGACCTGTTCGAAACTCAGACCAAGCTATAACATCTGATGGGAACTCAGTTGATGGTGAACCATTGACAGCGGGGCGTTATGATAACAGAATTATCGATGTGCCCCCAACCGATCATGAACCAGTGGCGCGTCCACAGCGGAACGTAAGACCTCCAGTATGGATGAGAGATTACGTTTAGAATTGTGTTATTTGTGTCGTGCTTGAGCCTCATTTGTTCGATATTGTTTAGCCTGTTAAAGTTGGCTACTGTGAGTTTGCCATATGTTTACTGTTTGTTTTTATGGCGTGAGTATATGCGATTTGAGTATTGTGTGCTGCGTTTTTCGCTTTTCATTGTTGTTTTCGCCGCGGAAAGTGTTTAATAACCTGAATGATGCTTAACTAAGTGTGTCTGTGTGGTTGGGTATGTGTGTGAGTGTGTGAGTTGTGTGTGATCTTTAGATCACGGGAAGATGTGGTGTGAGTTTGACTTTCATCGAAGCGTTTGCAGATAGCAGAGCGAGAGCGTCTTTAGGGGAGGATGTTATTGTGTGTGAGCGCGTGCATATGACGCGTCTCATGTTTCAAATCTCGCGCCCGGGTATCGCGTCTCATGTGTCGGGCAGTGGGCGAGTGACGGTGTTGCGTTGAGGGTTGTCGTGGTGTAGCGTCATTGTGTCTGGTGTTGTGTATATTGTGCATATCCTTATTGTGTTTCTTCTCTTTATCTGCCTTTCTTCAATACACTGAACTACAACATGTTAATTCAAGAACTCGCATATTGCGTGGCGAATAGCACGTATAGCATGCATGTATTCCAAAAATTGTATAACAACGATCAAAATCCAAATGAAGCAATGTGGGTAGTTTTCCAATCTAAAATATTAGTCCCTTTTCTGATCGATTTCGAATTGTTATCGTTTATTTCTGCTTGAATATTTCTGCTCAAGTAGCATATGGCATTGATTGATGCTGGAATTGGCAAGCATGTCTGTTTTGAAGATGAAAATTATCTTCTTGAAGACCTCTGGTTGTCGTTTTGTGATTGGTACTGTTGCCTCCATGCCTTTATGTCGTCCGCTCCCAACCTCACGTTGATGCCTTTATTTCTCTCCCGTTTTTCTTGTCTGCTCAGTTGGCTCTGCCGTTCTCGTCCACTCTGTTGGCTTCCATCTTGTTGTCCTCCAAAAGTGAATCCTCCCGAATCCATTGCTTGAAGTAGTCAGGAAGATTAAAAACACCTGAAAATGGAGTAGAGTAAATAGTTGATTTAACAGTGTTCTACATATAATATTGCAATTTTATTTTATTATTGTGTTTATTAGCGTAAATATTTATTATTTTTACTGGACTAATAAACACTTTTTGATCACATTGCCCTTTGGAAAAATTAGAAATAATTAGAAACAAACGCCTAATAACCAAGTGAAATAGAAATATGGCGAAAAAGCAAGAAATATATTATGTTGCTTTGGTCAGATGGAATTTTCTGAAGTTCTTGGGCTGAATTACGAACTGCTCTCGATATCAGTATGAACAGTTGAAGTGATTTAAGAGCATCATGAGACGTAAGAGTATTTGAACACAGTGGGACTCATTCAAAATTTATTGAAATGCGGAAATAAAAATTATTATTGAGTCAAATATCAACAGTGCATTGCAATATGTGTTCAAGTCACAGCAACATGTAACCAATCTGTGCAATCATCGCTCTTATAACAAATGTTCCAATTAATTTTGATAAATGAATTGATTAATTGATGAATTTGATAAAGATTGCTGAATTATATATTATTTTTTAAGCTAGGTATTTTACCGACTTTGTGGGTCACACGTAATTTTCCACACAGGTCCATTTATTCAGCCTATATGCATAAATATGACCTCCAATCCAAAAATTACATATGAATGCGATGTAACTAAAATGGTAGCTAATCTATACAGCCATCAAGTATAAACGTGTTGATATAGAAAATATGTATAAATAAGATCACCATTAAATGTGTAGTATGATTTAAATATAATACTATATATGGTAATATAGAATAAAACTTAAACTGGATTTGACCAATTTTACAACCGATTATACCATGAAATACAGTGAATCGGAACAAACCTTAGAATGAAGTGTACTTGGTGTACTGAGCAATACAAACCGATACACTTGGTAGAATATATAGCCAAGCATTGCGTGAGTATTGGCCTGTCTGATTCAGCAGACCGCAACACTCACATCCGACCAAGTGATTCTATTCTATCAGCCCCCAAAATCGTAATTGAATAGCCACAAATCAGATTTAATTTACAATTCTGGAAATATTTGGTTGTGCTCTGCAATCATCCTTGTTTCGCTTCATGCCAATCGTTCTTGATTCATTGTCAACCAAGTTCTGGTGTTCATTCTATTAGATACTGGATACCAAAGTACAGCCTATTGTTTCAAAGCCATATGTGCAATAACCAGTGACGGCGCCAGGATTATCTCGTGGGGGGGGGGCTGGAGGGGGTTAAGAAAATAAATGCGGGGACATGGCGAAACATGAAGAAGTATACTCGAAATGTTCATGGTCAAGTATTTTTTTGGGGAGCTTAGGAGGGTCTTGACATATTTTTTTGAGATGAGCTTCAGCCCCTTTAAGCTCCCACCCCTTAGCGACGCCACTGGCAACAACACTGGCCATTGGTGTCGTTTCAGCTTTTATCCAACTTCGTATTTTCCCAAACTGCAGCAGAATTTTTCGTCTTCCATCATAGTATAAATGCACCAATAGTATCCGTTACGTTCAGATTCCAAACAATCGTTTAATAAGTTGTGGTTTAATTATGTATTGTGTGTGTGAGTGTGAGCGTGTTAGTGTGCCTGTTTTTGCGTAGTTTGCTGTGTATGTGTGTCATGTTGTTACGTGTTTATGTCCCGCGGTGGCGAGAATTTGACCAGCAGGTTGTTGTGCGTGACTGTTTGAACTGTGTGTGCTTGTCCGTGTGTGCTCCTGTGTGTGACGGTGTGAGCGTAGAGTTGGGTTCGAAGTGTAGGAGTGTTGTGACGTCTTGTAGACACGATTGGGGCAGTGATGCCCACGCGCGCCTGTCTGTAAATATATCTTAGTGTTTTTATTTCTTCTACGTAAATAATTGAATTTTTTTTTCCACAAACAATTTTATATATAGCATTTTTGTACTTGTAGTTTGTGCTGTTGATGAGATATAAATAGTTATTTTATATATGCAGAGGTGGGCCCGCGAACCTTTTTTGGGTTCCGAATCCGAACCCGAATTTTCGCTGGTTTTGGGTTCCGAACCTCCGAATAGCGAACCCGATTTTCAAAGTTTCGGTGCCAACATTTATTCCGAACATTTATCCGCGAACCTCCGAATCTTTACAAAATAGCAAAACGAACCTTAATTCCGATACCTTCCGAACATTTCAAAACCTAAATTTTACTCATTCCGAATCTCCGAATCTAAATTTACGATTAAAAAAGTGTTCAAGATATCTACATTATTTATTAAACAAGTAAGACAACAACAAGACAGTAAGAAATAAAAACAATAAGTTGCGTAAGCGTAGTGACCGGCGCATGCGCGGTGGTTGCGCATCACAAACAGGTGTTCTCATTGCTACAGTCACAACATGACGAGTCTGTGCGGTACATTTGAAGCAACGAGTTAAACACCACCAGTATATTTCCAAATTAAAAAAAGAGCAGTCCAGGCAGTAATACTAGTCTTTGTTTCGCATTGCTGAACACAGTTACACAGTCTTGCATATCGAGCACACTTCGAGCAGTGGTCATTTGAGACACACACACACACACTTACACGCCCATACTGAAATTATAGTAGAGAAGCCATAAAGTAAAACACAACACTAATGGTCATAGGGGTCTCTAGTTGTTACGGAAGCACAGGCGTCACTACATCTGTATGCCACTAAAAAGTTAAAAACCAATGTTTGGTCGTCTTCATTTTTTCGAATTTTTCCCGGGATGCGGAGGTCCGGATTCGCGAGAAAAGACGTTCCGAACCCGGAATTCCGAATCTATTTTGACGTCGGTCCGAATCCGAACCTCCTAACCCAAATCCGGGATTTTGCTGGTCCGAACAGATCCGCGGATAAAGGTTCGCGAACATTTGTTCGGAATGCCCACCTCTTTATATATGTCATTTTGGTCGATATGCTTATCGTGATGCGTGCATTGCTATTGAACATTCATGAACCAAGTGGTCTCAGAACAATGACGCATGCAGTCAGAACCATTGGCGGCGCCAGGGGGCGCTTGGAGGAGCTGGAACCACCAAAATTGTATCAAGTCCTCTTGAGCTCCCCGCCAAAAAAACTGATCATTAACGTTTCCAGTGTAATTCCCCAAGTTACGCCAAGCACCCGCATCATTTTCATTAGCCCCCCCCCCCCCTTCAGAACTCCTACCGGAAAATTCTTGCGCTGTCACTGAACAAAATATCCACTCAGTTGAGATATTACTGCATTCAACTTGATTTTCCACTGCACGATCCTCGACTGCTAATTGTTAGAAGTGTTTATGGTATGGTAGAAAATATTTGTCAAAAATGTATCATTTGTATAGAACAATTTACACTAAAGCAAACTGTATAACGCTGTTTGACCCTTTTAAGTGAATTTTTGTTTTTTATTTTGATTCTTGATAAATAACAGTTTGAACACAAATTATTCACCATTATCTTCATTATAAATTGTGTATATGTTAAATATCCCAATAACAAGACATCAATGTATCAAAATATGCAGCCGCATTGTTCTGAGCATAAAACTAAATTCACAATTATTTTAATGAACAGATTGTATCTTTGTATCAAATTAATGCAAAAATTGCACACAAAACGTTTTCACGTATGTGCAGGTGCAGCACGTGCACATACGTGCAGACGAACATACATATAAATTTAACCACTCAATATGATTGATCTATTTTTCATAATAATTAGGCATGACCATATTAATTTAATGTTATTATTAATACTTGTGGTTTGAGGTTTCACACACACACACGCAAGCAAACCGACAAACAAAATTAATATAATTTCTGAACGATTTATTGCTTGTGGTAAAGGTTTTTATTTTCGAGCATAAAGCATTTGTGGATAATCACAGACGGCGTTGTAGCGTCGCTAACAAATCAAATCCATTTCCAATTGTGCCATGCATCAACCGGTTTCACTATGTTCCGCTTCTGGAAGATCGCTGGGAAGAATTATCCGGAGAATTCGACTGATTTTCCTGTCTGGCATTCGCTTGTCTGTTTGGTTGCTGATAGTTCATGATAGTTGATAGTTGCTGATAGTTGATAGTTGATTGTTGGCTGCTGTTCCCGTAGGGTCTGGTACCCGGGCCACCCTTGTTTCGCTGGTACTCCTCGCGTAGCTTGCCATCCTTGCCGTTGTGCGGGTAGAACTCTGGTCTGTTCATTGCGTTATGCCACTGCAGCCACACACAGACAAGAACGCGGTCAGGCTAGACATCCACGTGCTGGCCTGTGATTAAGTGAAGGTAAATGAGATATTGTCCAGAATGCGTGCGGGCATTTTAACAATCCGGCTTTGATTTGGGAAATATTTATGCCACATATTATGAAATGTATAGAGCAAGTGTATTATACGTTATACATATGTATACGTTATGTATATGATATATTTGAGGAAACTGTAAATGAAAAAAATTGACAACTAAGAAAATTATATTTGAGAGGAAAATATTTCACAGAAATTGATGTGTAAGAACGAATAGAAAATAACTTTATAAATTTATCCCACAATTTTTATTATGATTAAATTGTATTGACTATAAGCCATATATTTACTCTATTTTTAACAACAACAACAACCGTGTGTTTGATATAGCGCACTAATCAACAAAGGCGCGATAGACATGAGATAAAGAGATACAAGATAATAATTACATCAAAGCGGGGGCTCAAAAAGAAAAAAACAAGAGCTAGCAAGGACAAAAATATAACAGGGAATATAAACACCGACATATTTTGATATTGGAAAAACAAAATATTTTATATTTAAATATAATTACTATATTTATTATATTTCTTTTATTTATTTGCCAAACTGGTCGGTATTTTCTTGGTGCTATTTATATCTGGCTGTTCTTGTTACTTTGCTGCACAAACAAAATTTAAAATATAACGAGTAGAAAATGCAGAATCGATTGAAAAAATGGTGAGTTTTTTGCCAGTTTGTATCGACCTTATTCTATCTCATCAATGTCCCCGGGAATTCACACCGTTATTTTGTATTCCATTTCTATACATCACAGAATTATTCCAGCATTATCAACCACTCTGTTCTTTGAATCAATGCTGTTTTCCCTGCTGATTCTGCAGTTATACTCTGTAAGGTGAACTAACCTCGTTGTCGCCTTGAACCCACCTGAAATCGCAGTCCACAGTCCAGTGACGACGTGTGAATGCCAGGCGACTTCCAGGCCAATCACTCAGCAATGCACGCCAAAACAGCATGACTAAATCACATAGCTGAATCACGTGTTTGTGTTACAGTGAATCATCTAATAGATTAGTGTGTCCTAGCAATCACTGCGCAATATTGCGTTTAGTAAATGGTATATGTTACTGAAGCCATCATGCGTGTATAGCATCAGTGCTTCACAAACTTGTTTGGGGGGCAGCGATACAATATTTTGCACAAATTAAGCATCGCGTCTCAAGTATATATATATATACGAATTGTCTTTACATGTAATGATTATGCATTTAATCATAATTTAACTTAATCAAGGTCTGCGTAATTTTGCAATGACTGGACAGTCTGTATTTTAATTATTACAACATCCAATTACAATGTATTTTAGTGGCAAAATAGCTCATTTCTACGAAACTTTAGCGACCTAATAATAACACTTTACAATTTTGTGTCGCTGATCAAGGGTAAAGAACTATTGATCAAAAGGAGTCCTTACCTTTAATACATCAAAAGGAGTTTTAAAAACGCTTTTTTCATTCTAGTGATATTTGTCGTTTATTTGTTGTAACATTACACATTCTGCTAATTTTTTTTAACAAATTGACCAATTTATCAACTGTCTGATGGAGGCAGCTTGAGGTATGCTAAAATGGCAATTATATGCTGAAACACGCTAACACACACATATATCACATACTACTTAAATATACGCATGATGTTTGGAATTTCAGTTGGTCACTGTAGTTACCGCCATTTGTCAGCTGTACAATAACTTCGATTAGCAATTGGAACACATATGCAACATTTTTTGTATTTCAAGTCGATTCACCAAGATGATTTTGATTTGTAATTTTTCAAATCTTTCACATATCCAGTGTGGACATATTTGTCTTTTTGCGGCTTGCTCTCTGCTTGCTGTTTCATCTGCTTTTCGTAGTTGTATTTGTCGATTTCGCTCTGCAAGTACATGTTTCTGCCGGTGTTGGTGAAAAATTCTGCCTTGTCCGTGCGCGACTTTCTGTGGCAACATCAAATACGAAACAAACTCCGTCAGTATCGCCAAATCTCACTGAATACACATTAAATGCACAAATTGCCGACTGGGGAGGAATCAAATTCATTTTTTTTAATAAAATTACCATAAAATTTATAATAGTATTATAATATATATTTTGTTTGTGTATGTGTGTGTGTGCTGTGTGTGTGCTGTGTGTGTGTGTGTATGTGTGTGTGTGTGTGTGTGTTTGTATCACCTTATTGTGTACCAACCTATTTGTGGAAATTTGTCCTGTCGGTTGAATGAATCAGAACAAATAATATTTGATAAATAGTTTGAAATATTTTTATTATAAAATTGTCATTCGATGAAATAATGATTAAATTTGACTAAAATCTTATTTATATCAGGAATATAGAGTTTAAATGGATCATAGCTTCTAATTAGGACTTGTATGATGTATAAAGGGTGAAACCTACCAGTAAATATTCGAGTACTTATTCGAGAGATACAAATAGACTTAATCTCAAAATGGATGTAAATCTAAAAATATAAATAAATATTAATGCTAGACAGTCGTTGGTAAGCGAATAGCTCATCCGTCCTTGAACTAATCAGGAATGATACCGGCCAGATATGCAAATGATCTCGGATCGAAATTATGTTTTGAGTTTTAAGATCGGAAAGCATATCGTATCGTATAAACAGATATGACAACGCAAAGTATGCTTAGTGTACATTAAGCAAAATTCACCTCATCTATTAATTCTATTGTTAAATATGTTTTAATTTATTTGATAAATTAATAGTATTACTGAATTCAATATAATTAAGTAAGTAAATAAATAAATATTAAATATTTGTTATTTATTATTATAAGTAAATATCAATATGTAATTTTGTATATAATATATTTGATCAGATAATAAATCTATCACCTACCTGTCCATGTTTCAGATGTAGTTGAAATCTTCGCTTGTCAGTATGCTTACAGTGCGGGAGCAAAATACCCTCTGATGTGTGAGCGGTGAATTGAATACCCTTTCAGTTGAGGTTATTAAATATTGGCTGAGCCCAGCGATCGTAATCCGTTGAACGAAACATGAAAATGCATGCGTATGATTCACTGCTAATCTCCCTAACGTTGCGTGTGGGATTCAGCCGGCAATTTATTTCCGTGGCTTTACAAGGCGAAAAAAGTTTCCAATATGCCCGCTCTGGTTATGCGTAGTGTGTGGTCATCTGATGTGGTAGAGCAACAATTACTAGACACGTCTGCTCGATAGAGCAGGGGCGTAGCTAGTCTATCTGTCTTAACCCCCCATTTAGTCGCTAGAAACTGTGTGCGCTTCAACACGACTGTATGAGGGAATTAGCAAGTCCATTTGTCGATAAAGCTGAAAACACGAACCCTGGATTATATTACATGCTTCCAGTCACCTAATCGGAGAAGATAACTATTTTCAATCGATCTTGTATTCATTCAGTTATTTGAGATTAAAACTGCAAATATGAGATAGTATATTCAGAAATGCGATTCAGATATAACCATGGTTCAACGTCCTCAGCAGCTCTTGTGTCGCCCCCTAAAACGTGCCGCCCATCCCCCTTACACTACACCACTGGGTACATCATGTGTGAATTTATATCCCACCAATGTACCTTTATTGAACTGGACGACGAATTCCTGGTGGCGATAAAATTGCCGCCCGATTTCGCATTTGAATTTACGTAATATACCAACTTAAAATCCATACACACACATACACACACACATACACATATTTAACCGATGTCAGATTCAGTGTTGATAACTGAGGTGATGTATTAGCATCATAAACAACACTTTCATAATCGTATGTTTAGCCAGGTGAGATGTAAACAATTCATACAATATTCAGTAAACACAAATGACATGGAGCCTCATGAAGCCACGTGGCTTATATATCTGAATCCCCCGAGTGACAGTCAATAGTTGAATAAGCCAATATTTTATTACAACAAAAAAAGTCAATATGAAAAATCAAGAAGCATCATAAGTGTGAAACAATATGATATCGCTACTCGATGAAGTCATAAAATTACTCATTTTATACATTGTCATACACACGACGTACATATATTTGTGTATGTATAAATATGCCGTACGTATTCGTAATACAACCGATATCAAATGTCTATTTTAATGTTTTTATTCTTGCTCAGTCTCTCGTGTGCTTGTGAATTGGAGCCAGCCAAACTGTCGTTCTCGTGTTCCTGTAAGATTTTGCTTGATTTTGATTGGATGTCCTCGAAATTTGTCTTCGAAATTTTAGAATGAAAAGATTCTGAAGCTTTTTTGTCGTATTCTGTGTTGACTGGGATTTCAATCAATGCGACTGAAATTTATTTCTCATTTCGTTATAGTCATTATATCGGTACAAGTTCGTTATATAACCGTTGGAAAATTTTCTTTGTGCATACAAATATCACTTGAACAATAGATAACAATTGACACGCACAAAATAGTCGTGTCTGTTGGGACAAGTTGAGCCGATATATGCAATTAATTTGTCTTACAATTTGAAATCCGTGCAATGTGAGTGTACCGTATAATACAAATGTATAATTTTATGTAAATTCAATGTTCATACATTCAGTGTGTATAAATTTAACTCAAGCTTAAAAATAAAGTGTAAATGCACTGGAACTATTAATAATACACACACACACAACACACACACACACACACACACACACACACACACACACACACACACACACACACACACACACACACACACACACACACACACACACACACACACACACACACACACACACACACACACACACAGACACACACACACACACACGCACACACACAAACATTTACATACATTACCAACCTACGTCCTTGTAATATCTGTTTAGCATTTCAAGTGTTGTTTTACGTTGAGTGTGAACGAAACGGACGAAAATCAATCAGTGACAAACATAGCATATCTTAATTGATTATTAAGCCATTAATGCCGAGAATTTCGAAATGTTAATTTTTTGGATTTTTTTCAAGAAATGTTATTTCTGGGGCACTTTCTGCATGTTCACGAAGTTTTGTAGAAAAAAATGTTTTTAACAAGGTTTTTCATAGTGGCAACTATAGTTGCCACTCGGCAGTGGCATAGACAAAAAACAGTACATTCTTAAACTTTTTGAGCATCATTCAAAACATTGAGAAAAAAAACATATAAGTGAGACTTATACTCAAAAACATATTAGTCTTATAACATTCCGAGTTTGATTAAATTAAAAATGTCACTATTATATTCAAACTTGGCTTCAAATGTTAGATACCATGTTACTGTAAAATATAAGCATTTACACATGAAAGTTTATGAAGGTATATATATATTATATTTCAATGACAAAAATATGCATATATGTACACACACACATAAATATATAATATATATACACATAATATATACATCATCACACATAGTATATGTATATATATATATATATATATATATATATTTAGTGAGATGGAAGGACATCAAAGCCGTCATAGTCATGAGTAATAAGCACGGTATAGAGCCAACAACAAAAATATACTGAACAAACGTCAAACAAAAACCGTGCTTGTTACTGATAACTGTGACAGCATTGTTGTCCTTCCATCTCACAAAAGAGAGGTCATCAACAAAGACTGAAGTGATATAGCCTCGGTTCTGCTTATTCACCATGCTGCTGTGCATCAAAGATGAATCTTTCGGCACTCGATTTTATCTGATAGTGCATGTCCCTGCAATGCCCATCGTGGAAAGCTGCTCCAAAAGACGCACAGAAGAAAAGAAGTTGTCAAATGTGACATGGTGACCAGGATTCAGTTGGCATTTCGAAACGAGTCCCAACACGACATCTGCTGCTTGTCCAAGTCCGGAGCTGTCCAATTGTGTCGCTGACCCACAATAAGGTTCCGAGTGAAGCATGAAACCGTCAGACGTACATATGCTCCACAGTTTGAAGCCGAATCGCACAGGTTTGCTCCTGATGCATTGTTTTGTAGGATGGTGGCCGTAGTAGGGTACCATACACTCATCAATAGAAAGTTCCTCCGGAAGTAAGATGAGCTTGTTGTTTGTATTTGTTATTTCAAAAACCGGCCGAACTATGTGATAGGAATCTGGTTTGTCCACACTTATTTTGGAGTTGTCTGCAAGATGTAATCTTCGTAGTAGATGTGCCAGCAGAGCGTTGAATACATCACCGTCTCGACGCCAATACAGCCTCCTATTTGGGACACTTGAATATCCAGACAGTATCATGATGTACAAAGCTACTCGTATATTGCTTTTTGTGATAACGGATGTTTCAAGACCTTTTGGGTGGAGTATATAATGCTTTGCTCAACTAGATGGCCGATGAGCTCATCAGATAGGAACAAATTCAAGCATTGAGATGGAGTCTTGATTTTACCTCTCAAACCATCGATTGGTTTGGGCGCCATTGTGTCACAAAATTGAGGCACTTTCTGGCCAAGTCTGCGTCTGCTATTTGTCCATCTTTTTTGGCTGTTTGTCCCTTGTTGGTATTTTTGGTCTTCGTTGTGTCGACGTGTCAGGCTGAGAGTGACTTGTTGAAGCCGTTGCACATGAAGATTCCAGGTCATCTCTGTCTGTCATCAATTCAGCTGGGGCACACAAAATCCTTCGAGGCAAATGATTTTGGTCTGAATTCGCTTCTCCGTCACTGGCATCATAATCTTGGTCAGTATCTGCATCTGGGAGTTCACTTGGAGGCTGTAAAATAAGTATATGTAGGTGGTCGCTGCTGGCGTCTGCATCAGCTGGATCATCCAAGTTATCCAAAACTTCATTCATAGTACATCTGAAATGAATATTTTATTTGAATTATCTATGTTTCAATTGTTAACATAAGGCAAATATATGTAGAGTCAATTATTGAAACATAGAGCTGATAAATCTCTTTTTAAATCTTGAGAACTTTCCATATGACAATATTTTGTACACGTAAGTGCCGAGTGGCAACTATAGTTGCCACTCTCCGAAAACACTGATTTATTATCTAATTATATTAAAAATTGCAAATATATGTACATATTTGGAAAGATCAAACTTCACTCAAAAAGATGAGACAAAAAAAAGAAAACAAATTCGCATTTAGTAGGAAATCACATGCCTCTGATCAATGCGCTGTTCAGCCATGTCGGACACTCACTGAATAATCTCGCATGTGTGGAGTGCTCGCTGCGTAGAACGTGTCTTATCTCATCGTAAGAGAAAGAGGAGATTCTCCCCTTTCGAACGGTGGTCGTTGGTAAACAAATGTCTGTTTGATTTAGATTATAGAGAGCTTGTTTTTGGTGGCAACTATAGTTGCCACTCGGCATTAATGGGTTAACCCATTAATGCCCATTAATTGAAGTGAACTTCAATCTTATTACATTGTTTAAGCCCGCGTGTTAATGAATTTCCGACACATACTCGGCGCATGGTACTCGATTGGCTTATTTACCGCCTGCGTTATTTGTCTGTCTTTTTGATAATTTGAATTGAGTATCTTATATTATCAATACTGTAGTATTAAGTAATTCAGTGTTACAGCTCAACTGCCTTACATTAGAGGCATTTTTCACTCATTATATCGAGTGCCCGTGGAAGGCAAACCGTCACAATTACACATTTGCAATCACAAATTCTAATGCTAACTGAGAGTGCGCGAATTCGAATGTAATCGGTGTATTATTTGTCGTTTCATATGTTGTGCTCTCAAATGTGGCTGTTTTGATGTAATGGATAGCCTAAAGACTAGGCCTTAATGGCTCCATTATTCATTCATTCATTCATTCATATGATATATTTGAGAATATAGTAGTACTATATATATTATATTATATATTATATTATAGTGGGTATATTGTGAGCATGTGTAGATATATTGTGAGCATGTGTAGATATACTCTGAGCATGGGTACATTGTGTGTGTATGGTTATTTGGTTATTTGATGACGTTAACATGTGGAGGGTGTCTAATTGAAAAATTACTCTTGGTGTTATTGAAATTGAAAAATAACTGGTGTTATCAGTCATATTTTCTTTAAAATTGTATATTGTTATATTTAGTTTCGGTTAACTTGTCTTTTAGGATGTTTTATTAGTGACATCTGGTGGCAAAAATTGAACTACAAGCTGGCAACCTTCTCCGCTTATAATTTGTCGCATTTTGGCGTTTTTCGCTCCGCCAGTTTCTGTCCAAGCGTATTTGTTTTTCGCTTGTTGGGAGTTCTTGGTTGTATGTTGGGAGTATGTTGTTGGTTGTATGTATGTATGTATGTTGTATGTATGTATGTTGTATGTATGTATGTTGTATGTATGTTGTATGTATGTATGTTGTATGTATGTATGTTGTATGCTGGTTTTTATTTATGTATGTATGTTGTAAAGTATGTTGGGAGTTATTTGGTTGGTTATTTGCACTTTTTCTGTTTTTTATTTCTGTGCCTCTCCCTCTGTATGTTTTTTACCCTCTAATAATTTCTAAGCATGTGTATTTGTTTTCCGCTTGTTGGGATTTATTTGCACTTTTCATGTTTTTCAAGTTTGTTTTGTATTTCTTTGTGCCCTTCCTTCAGTTGCTCATATTTTCCATTTTGTATTTTCGTGTGCTTTACTCAATGTATGGTGTTTGTTGCCTGTGTTTCTGGTGGCGGATATTTTCTGTTTTATCGGGTCACGTGGTGCAGTTATTGTGAAATGGCACATAGTGGACGGTAATCAGCCTCCAGATTTATTGTGCCTACCACAGAAATTATGAGCGATACACAAATCGGAGTAGCGTTCAATATAGTTGGTCTTGCCATCACAATGACCTAACCTAACCTAACCTAGTGCAAATAGCCAACCAAATAAATACAATCAAACCCAAAAACAGAAAAAACGTGCAAATAACCAAGCAAATAACTCCCAACAAACAAACACGCGTGCACAGAAACGGAGTTTTTTAGCACTCGTAGACTGTGAAAAGACACACAAGCGAAAACATCAATCGAAAACGAATAAACTGAGCGAAAAACGACAAAATGCGCCAAATTATAGGCGGAAAAGGTTGCGAGCTCGAAGTTTATTTTTTTTGCCACCAGATGTCACTGATAAAACACCCTAAAAGACAAGTCAACCTTAGTTTCTATTATTTGCGCAATTCTTTCTCATGCACATGAAAAGCTTTTGCTTGTATGTTATTTCACAATACAATATTTCCTTTCTTTATTAATAAAGCCGATCTTAAGACTGATTTGGAGTTGAAATTTGTCGAGATCGTTTTTGAGCTAATCAATTAGACCTAGTACAATGAAACACTGGGTTTGGATAAACGATAGTGTAATGTTTGTGTAATGATTCAATTGGCTTCATTTTTAGGTTGAGTGAAGCTGCTCTAAAGGTGCCGGTTGCATAGCAGCGGCTGTGATGGTGCGCGTGGCACTGCAGCTGCGCGCGCGACTTGACGGCGTGACGCGCGTGCAGCCGGCAGACGATCCCGAGTTCCGCTGGTACTTGCGACTGCGCTGTGTCGGCTGTGGCCACACGCCCGAGCACTTTCAGTACGCCTCGCTGGCGGAGAGCTGTCCGCTGAAGGGCGGTCGCGGCCAGGCCAGTGTAGTGGCGCGCTGCAAGATGTGTGCACGCGACAACTCGCTCGACATTGTGGCCGACTCGGTGCGCGCGCTCAACGCAGACGAGCAGTTCGAAACGGTGGTGGTGTTTGAGTGTCGCGGTGTGGAGCCGCACGACTTCTCGCCACGCATCGACTGGCGCTGCGTGGGCGCAGATTCTTCCACTGAGTTTGTCGACGTTGATCTCAGTGAGAAGGAGTGGGTGGACTATGACGAGCGGGCGGCGCGGCCGGTCGGCATCTACGATCTGCAGTGGCGATTTGTCAAAGTGAAACACTGAGAACAATGGTGGAAGTGTCTGTGGTTCAGCAGGAGGCGACCAGTCATCGAATCCGTCTGGTTTTCGGGCGAATTCTATGTGCGATTTGGTCATTGGCATAATGCAGGGGAGCGGTGTCAAGAGGAATTTATCCGACATTCTCGGTTCGCTCATTGCAGCTATCGCAAGTACAATATAATTTCTGTTTCTGGTTGGCCATTTTGCGAAATGTTTTACCAGAAGTTGTAGTCACGTATAAACTTAATAATTTATCACTGGATAATGAGCTCTATATATGTTTTACAATGAAACTGAATTATATCTTATGCTTGACTGTTTTGATTTTAAATTGTTTCTCGAATAATGGAGCGAATGTTCCCAATTAGAGTGGAACTTTTCACAAGATGAGGTTGAACTTATAGACAAGTATATACTAAGGCCAGACTAGGTTAAACCTAGTAGTGTATTTAGAAGTTGAATAAAAGCGTGAGAATTATAACACGTGAATAGTCGCAGGAGGCGAACAAGGTTAATAAAGCCTGGAGTAACCTGGGATGGAGTTAATTATTGCCGATATTAGTCCTAGTGCACTGTTTTGTAGAGAGACACCCATATCGATGTGACGACATGACAAATGATGAATGTGATGACAAATGGAAAAGTATATTTTCTCGCACATATGACGATCATACGCGAATGTCGCTTCAACGCTTAAAGCACGAAACACACACTTTTAAGCAATGCTGATCCACCACTGTCAACTGTGTGACGTTTTGCTGTTGATTTTGTCCATCCTCAATTGCTTGTAGGCGCTGACTGCTCGCTCTCTCTCCAGCTCCAGAGCTGCGAGTCTGGCGGGCGATGGTGCCGCCATCTTTGCGGCGTCCGGCTGAAACTCGTCACGTGCCAGCAACAGCGAGGAATTCCGCACGGCCGGCTGTTGAAAGCATAAGCACGCACGCATATACAAGCATAGTTTAGATCAGTGGTTCTCAACCTTTCTGGTGGCGACCCGAAGTTTATACACAAGTCAAGTTTGGCGACACAATCCTTCATATATATATACGAATTGTCTTAATATGTAATGATTACGCTTATAATAATAATTGAGTTTAATAGTGATCTGCTTCGATCAAATGAGGAATTATATAATTTAGCCAGAACCTGCTTAGTATCCTAGGACTAGATATCATGTGTATTAATCAATGCATCTCATTACAATGTATTCCAATGACAAAGTAATTATTTCCTACGAACTCTCAGCGACTCAATGAAATCGCTGAGCTACCCAGTGCTTAAGAACTACTAATTCAGATAAACACACACAAATAAACCAGAGATACAGAGGCACAGATATATGTGCAGGTGGCGAACAGACCTTATGAGTGGGCAGTTTCGCCTGTCTGACCGACGGAGGAAGTGACGGTGGCTGCTGTACAACCTCGCCAAACGTCACCGTGTCTTTCAAATGCGCGAACTCGTCCTGACAACAACGACACACACAGGAAAACAACGTATATTCAGTTTAGTTCACTCGTATGTCTTCCACACAACGGTTTTATTATAGACACAATACATGACAATAAAAGGCCTCAAGTAACAGCTGCTACACGGGAAGAAGCCGAAGCTTATGAACACACAGGTGTGTCCCGTGCAGCTCGCTGCCACCGCAGAACCGACCCTCTCCACGCTATGACGCCACAAGGACGGATGACGTATTAGAGAGGGTCACCTCTCCAGAATGCATGGCACAACACATGACTGATATCTGGTACCATTTACTGCTGGGTGGACAGGGACATAAATGACACCGTGATATGTATGAATACATAATAGTAAATCGCAAAACGTCATCGCAACACGTACACGTACTGACATCGCAAAACGTCAAAATTGACCGAAATCGGTCATTTTCGATACTTGTGTACACGTATGTACGGTAATGACACCGTGACTATTATAGAATTCGCCCAAATATATTATGTATTCTTGTATTCTATGTGTACACTTGTGTACACGTATGTATGTAATGACACCGTGACTATTATAGAATTCGCCCAAATATATTATTCTCCGCCGGGTTTCGAATCACGGTCCTCCCGCTTGTGAAGCGGGTGTGCTACCACTACACCACGGAGTTCAACAAATAACACAGCAATTGGATAATGGCGGTTGATTGACGATTATTGAAATATGAATATAATGGGCGTAGATCCTGGGGGCATACATACACACACACACACACACACTATACTATACTATGCCATTAGCTCAGTGCTTCTTGACCTGGTTCCGATCGAACCACACGGGTCCGATGAGGCAGTTTCAGGAGTTCGGGGGTGTGGTTCACCTACTCGTATGGTTTGTGAAGTCAAGCTCTGCTTGGTCACCATTGGCTGCAGCTAATCAGCGAACAGCTTAACAGTCAATTCCGCTCTTTCAGTAGCATTTCATTTACTTTGGCCTTGAATTTGTTCAAATTGTTCTGCGAGAAAGCCTCCTCCTTCAACGTATTCCAAGTAGACACAGTGGCCGGAAGAAAGCAACGTTGGAATCGTTTTGTACGACAACGAATTGGAGCCATGCACTGGGAATGCTGTTTGGATGTAAACCGTGTGCTTCTTGCTGCCACGAAATCAGCAGGAATTGACTTGCTCATCGGATGATGGTCGTTGTGTTTGATCTTGTACAGCATGCACACGCTGCTGACCTTTCGACCATGGCAAAGATCACCAAGAACCAAGTCACCACAGAGGAACTTGCAGGTTCTAACAACTCTGTTGATGAGATTGAGGTGACAATCCGCAGCAGAAGACCACACGGGGGCACAGTACTCCAGAATTGGCAAAATGAAACAGCGAAAACAACTTTTGGAAATTGTGCTGCTACCGAACGTCCGATATGCCTTTCTTATAATTCCCAGTTTCCGCGATGCCGAACAAACCAGCTACCGAATGTGACCTCATCAAATGTCAGGTTTAAGTCTACATGCACTCCCAATATTTTGAGTTCATTACACAAACTGAGTTGGGTGTTTTGCCTTCAAAGTATGTCCAAGTATGTAGCTGTATTTGCTGTAGTGTAATTGTTGTATACAATGCACATATTGTGTGTCTACTTGAATATGATGTGTATCAAGGGCGCAGCCAGGTATTTTGTATAGAGAAGATATTTGTATGAAGGCGAAACCCAATTATTCATATTGGCTATATGACTACATCTATTTTGTTTTTAATTTTGATGAAAAATCGGGAGTATATCAATATTAATGCACGCTAAATTGACTAAAATTTGACGGAAATGAGAATAAAATTAGAAAACACATACTGAAGGAACGTTTGAATATAATCCGCGAGAAAGTTCTATTAGGCGAATTCACATTGAATGCAATTGTTAGAACGATGTCATTCATGCGCTTGTTATTGAACTGGCTGCATACGTTCCAGCTGAACTCTTACATCAGCGAGAATATTGAGTATCACTGGTGACAGTGAACATTCCAGAAGCCACAACACAGTTCAAAGTCATCCGAACTGCCAGCAAATATCAATCCAACACCATCGACCCGACAATCGCCATGTTTTTCAAACTGGAGACAATCATGGAAAGTGAGGAGGAAGATATGTGGGATGAAAACGGCAATGAAAAACGTCAACGTGACCGCAGCATCTTCACAACCAGCATTAACAAGGACGAAACTCGGCAAGCGTCAGAGACTACAGGATCTGGCGTATTTGATTACTACAATCCGAACGGGAACAAGTTTGTTAGTATGCTAACTGGTCTACAAGAAATACTGCAACTTGAACTGGATTCCATGGAGGAGAATGACGAAGGCAACACAGAGAACAAAGACAATGTCAAGTGCAATTCAGACCAGACTGAACAGACATCAGAAGAACCTGACTGTCAATCACCCACTAACAATATCGGGATGACAAACACTGAATGTGTTCATCATTTAAAACATGCCGATAAATCTACACTGTGCGGTGAAAACAAAACCGTGCATACGTCACATACTGAAACACCAGATTTCCTAGATTTCTCCAACCCTACGGGGAATAAGTTTGTCAGCATGTTGATCTCAATCCAAAAAGTGTTGCAGACTGAAATCGATAGTCTAGATGAGGAGGATGAGAGTGAGAAACGTGAAGAAGCTCCGTGTTTTCACAAAGCTGAGGAGACATTTGTGAGAGGAGTAATAGAAGTGCCTGGTTCCGAGTGCTGCTCTGAAGAACAAGACCAGGTGCAGGCCGGTGTTTCAACCCAGCATCACCTCAGTGCCATGAACAACCAATTGTGCACACAAACTCTACTGAGAAATGTGGAAGAAGAAAACAGTAAAGACGCAGAAGTAGAAGACAACAGAGAAAACAACTTGGATGATCTGCCCGATACGTCCAAGAACGTTGATTGCGATGAGAAGATGGACTCATCGGATGAGGAGGATCATACTCAGTTGATCAGGAACACGCTGTATGATGTGGTAAATACAGCTTGCACGACTCAAGGTAATACAGAAACGTGCATTATGACCAGAGCTGCTGCATCCCAGATGACTAGCGATATAGAAGACAACGTTAGTCAGAAGATACAATATCTCGAAACGTTCAGCAGTACTGCATATTATCAAGAAATGGTTGCTGGAAAAGAGCGGCCACACGGCTCCAGTTGTGAAAGTCCGGTTGTCAGCGAGCAATCTCTGATATGTGAAGATTATCAAGAACTATACAATTATTCCCCTTGCACTGAGGAAAAAGACACGATAGGGGACACATTCATTCCAATCGAGGAATATGAGAGATATGAAAACCTCACAAAAAAGTCTGCTGACAAGGCAAGACAAGGCAAAATCTCCACTTTCTGGAGCCAAACGAAAACAACCGCCAGACGAGTCTTCACAATGGCGGTCAGAGCATGCGGACTCCAGCGCTGTGTGTATGACTACTGAAGTATATAATCATATCGCCCATCATAATTAGCATAAAAGCAGGCAACAATGAGTAGCGTGGCTGCTATGATACCCCCGCCTCTGAGCGGATAATACTTTCCTCTCGGGGAAAGGGGGACCTGTAGCCATTATAACAAACTCATATTCTCACATTATATATATATATATATAGAACGTTTCTATTACGTTACTATACGTTCATTGGTCATCATTGGCTGCAGTTAATCACGCCACATCGCTTGGTCTTGATATCTGTGCTGCAAGCAACTCGGTCCACTCAGTAGTAGCCTACTTGTGTGACTGTCTTGATCGTAGGTGACTTGTGATTTTTCTCATATAATACTTCAAACGCGATATGAGTTTGATAAATGCATGTATGGAACTTGCGGAGTTCAGTATCTCCAATAAGGTAAGAACTCAACACACACACACACACATACAGGCAGCTACAGACCAGTTTGTCGCTGGCCTTATGCGCCTTATTGACGCGTTGTCGCTGTCGTTTGTCGCACGGCACCAGTCGTTCACTGCCGTCGGCATCCACTTGCACGCGCTGTCGCTTCTTCTTGGCAGTGCCAGAGGCGGCGGCGGCGTTGGTGCGGTCGTTTGGCCGTCGAACCAGCCGTGTCTGACCAGTGACAGAGTCGCGTACCACGTCCACACCGTACTTGTCCTCGAAACGACACTCCTGCACACATTCCTACAACACACACACACACACACATACATTATTACATTACATTAAGACATTTCTATCGCGCTTTTCACCCGAGGGTCTCAAAAGCGCTCACACACACACACACACACACACACACACACACACACACTCAAGCACAAGAGCCATACACATACACAATCACGAACACACACACTCACCAACATACACACACACAAAACAGACAAGTACATATACGCACAAACACAGACACACTCACGTTTACATCCTCAAAAACGCAAAAATACACACGCACATACATATTGAATAAGATAGCACAGCAGACATACAGCACAGAATACAACACAAAATACAACACATTAAGACAACACAGCAGGCATACAACGACATACACTCAGATTGACAAATCACAACACAATAGACACACAAATACAAACCAGAAAACACAACATAACAGACATACAATGACATACACTGAAACACACAGACAGAGAACACAACTCAACAGACACACAAATACAGATAACAGAGCTCAACACAACAACACATAGACAGCATACAATGGAGAAACATACATACACAAGAAACATACATACAAACACACACACACACACACACACACACACACACATATCCACGTACGTAAGCTAATAGCGAAACCGAGGAAACTCAACAAACACAGAAACACATACACATTATTGACTGCAGACAAATTCAGTGGCATGGAATGAGTACAAGCACTATTAACACCTTGCGGTGGTTCCACGTACTGGAAGAGTAAAAAAGATAAAGATAATTTGATAAATACTGGGTTAGTTAGTATGTGAGCGCATGCATAACCCAAGCGATACCCGAAACCCCAACAAGAAAAAAATGCAGAAGGGCAACCACGAAATCCCACAAGTAAAACTCGTTCACAAAGGAATACACAAACACTACAAATATGATATAATCTTGATTAGGGACTAGGCACTTTGATAAGATAAGATTAGGGACTAGGAACGAAGACTAGGCTAGATTATAAGTCAAGATTATCAAATACAATTATTCTACAATCCACTGTGTTTTGAACCGGACATCAAGCGTTATCGCGGCACACAATTTTAAGAGGCCTGCTCCACGACTTCACGACCAACAACGCACAGTCGAAAGGAACACCGTTACATCTGGTACCGTGACATCTGAAAGACCAACATTTCTGTTACAGAATTGAACAAATCTAGCGGGAATGAAAATTTTTGCCTACAAAAACGCAGGATTAAAAGAAAGCCGAGAAAGCTGGAATAAATTACCAAACAACATAGTTCATCAATCAACAACACAACTGTTCAAGAAGAAATACGTCATGACTGGAAGGTGGCAGTCACGAGCCTGTCTGACTTATTACTGTGCCGATACTACTAGTAACAACACACATATAATAGTGACAAGACTTGAAAAAGACAAGACATGAAAAAGACAAGACTTGAAAAGACAAGACTAGAAAAAGACAAGACATGAAAAAGACAAGACTTGAAAAGACAAGACTTGAAAAAGACAAGACTTGAAAAAGACAAGACTTGAAAAAGACAAGACACGCAGACTGTACGTGGCAGCCGACCTTGGCCAATTTCTCGACGCGCTTGGCAAACTTGGCGTCCGACTCGTTGGCCAGCTGCTGGAATACGGGTACCGGCTTCATGGCTCGCGTCATGCCCACCGCCGGCGTCACGTTCTCAACCAGCTGAGCCGTCGAGAAACGACTGACACACACACACACACACACACACACACACACACACACACATGAGACAGAGCTAGGATTTGGGCGATTCGGATTTGTGGTGGAAACACGACAGCGATACAAATTCAGTATTTTGTGTGTATATGTGTGTGTGTGTCTGTATATATGTGTGTGTGTATGTGAGTGTGAACATATGTGTGTACATATGTGTGCGTGTACAGTTAATTATGTTGAGTTATTTTAAAATATCAAATTTTAAACAACATAAAACACACACAAACAAAGGCATACCTGGACACACACACACACATTTACACTTACACACACACACACCGAGTAATGATCACAAGCTAGTGGGGTGGTTAATATTCGCAAAAAGCGCGCACCACTCACCCAGCGTTGGTTTTCTTTTTGGCGCGTCGTTTCTGGCCTCCGGTGAGGCCGTTGGATACGCGCAGCAAATTTTTCAGAGCGCGCGGCACTCGCTGGTTCTCATCGGCGTCGTCTGCCGGCTTCTGTTCGTAACACTTGTCCCGCTCGCTGTGCACGACACGACACGATTACGTACCAGAAGAACAAGTTGGCAACACCAAGATAAAGTTGTGTACAAACGCCGGAATGAACGCGAATTGCAGTAATTTGAACGAAAATTATTCAACACAAAAATATACAGTATGAGAATGAACATAAAATATGTGCATAAGCGCATAGCAAGAAATTGACAGTCTGTGAAGCAACTGAAACAGCGCTTAATCGACATGCAAAGTCACAGCGAACGTACTCACCGACGTCTGATAATCGAGTAGGGATCCTTGATTTTCATCCAGTTTTTCGAGCGATGACGTTTCACCATTTTAGCCAGCAGAAGAAATTAATTTCGCGACCAGAAAATAGAAAAAAACAAAAATGAATCCGTGATTTATCCAAGCAAGCCCATGGATTTGACGATACGAGTGTATAGAAAGCAAGCAGCACGGTCTTCTGATACTACACACTTCGCGAGCAGGAAATTGTAATTGATGAAGTTGTAATTCACGAAAGCAAGCCAGATCACGTGTTGTGATCTACAACATCTGGCAAACACTAACGATCACTAACGATCTGGCAAACATTGAGCCATGTGTTTAAATGCAATTTTGGCGCTAATGCTTCAGTTCTGCAAAGTGTTGGTTTTCGGTGCGTGTTTTGTGTTCTGTGCCATCGTAATGCTATTACTATAAAAAGTAAGTGCTATCAGTAATACGCAAGTGTTTTCTCCGCTTATGCTGGTGCATGAAATGCTCTGCTTTCCGAGATATTGATTGTTGGTTGACGACAGTAATCGCTAGTAATAGTTTAGTGCTATCGTAAATACACCTCGGTGACATTGAAACAATTGTAGGAAAGAATGTTTGAAAAATCAATAGAGACAACATTGCCACCGAAAGTTGTCGCTACGAAAATGCCGTTTCTCGAAGCGTTTTTCAGAATGAGTACTAGTGTCTTGAATAATCCTGGTCGCACATCAATCTATGGCTAACTATTTAACCGCCGTCGTGTGTGTTATTGTGTCTGTGCAGCTAGAATGGCGTGTGTCAGCGGCGTGAGACTGTATGTCAGCCGGCTGCCGTTATTGCGCACGTGCTTGCGGTCGATCAGTAATTCGTCATCAGCTCATGGGAGTGCGACTGCGGCGACCGCCAATGCGGCTGTGCTCACCGACAAGGAAACATCGGCGCCGCAGCCGCCTACGTCGTCGTCGTCGTCTTCTTCGCTCGATCAACTCAACCAGAAGACCAGCAAAGCAATGCAGATCTACATTGAGCTGTCGAACAAGCACGGTGTGTGTTTTCAGTGCGGCTAACACTGTAGAGAAGGACAATAAAAGACTTTTTTGGGAAATTTGACCGAACTGGTCCAGTGGCGGCGCCAGGGTGGTGGTGGGGGGCTTGGGGGGCTGAATCTTCTCCAAAGATGTGCCAGGTGTCCCTCTGAGCCCCGCAAAAAATCCTGATCAAGAACATATCGAGTGTAGTTCCTCATGTTTAGCCCAGCCCACGAATCTTTTTCCTCAGTCTTCTTCAGTCCAACTCCCCGCCGAAAAAAAATAATGTATTCGCCACTGCTCTGATACATCTGTTCTTAAAATTGGATTTTATTTATTTATTTTTTTTAGTATTTGATTTTACTGATATACCAGTCGTTGAGATCACATTTTATTTTTCCTCGGAATGTTTTTATTGAAATAATAAAACAGGGAAACTCCTGAAATACAACATCAAAACAACAAAGAGAAATGAGCAGTGAACGTCACATATGTGTGTCTGCAAAGCTTTGAGAAAAAACGTTTCCATTATTACGTAGTGTAGGGGGTGCGAGGGGGGATGGGTATGTTTTAGGGGGCGGCTCAAGAGCTGCTGAAGACGTTGAATTATCAACAACAACAACAACAGCTCACCAGCTCCACCAGTTCCCCCACGCACATCAATCAAGAAACACATACACACAGAGATCGCACGGAAAGCCATACACTTACTACAACACAATACACTCCTACAAAGACACCCACCGGACATACACAAATCAGAAAACACACTCACAAGGGAATACAAGGTGCATCTGGCCAGGTTGAGATGCGGTCATCATCCTGCCCTTCTGTCATATCAGAAAAGGTTGAATGACTCAATCGATGACACCTGTCCAGATTGCAATTCAGCACCACACACCATCACACACATGATGCAACACTGCACAGCACACACACAACTCAGACGCCAACACAAAATATATTTAGTCAGGGACCTGTGGAACAACCCGGTCGGTGCCGTGTCTTTCCTCAGGAGCTCGAGGTTGCTCGGCCAGGCAACTTGAGGAACAACAACAACAACAACAATGTATTTGTATAGCGCTCACATAGAAACAAGCGCGAAAGAGACAACAATGAGAAACAACAGTACACGATATCAAGATGTGAGAAAAGAAGTAGAAAATTCACAGAAAGGAAAAAAATGGAGATAAATATAATTAAAATAAAAAAACATAAGTAATTGTAAATTAGAGTCATAGGGAAGCGTAAGGTGTAAGAGTGCGAGAAGTGGGATCCAAAAATTTAGCAAAAAGATATTTACGAAGTGAGGAAGAAAATCTACTGAAGGATGAAGAGGAAGTGATTGAGGAAGGAGGATCATTGTAGACCCGAGGCGCATAGAAAGAAAAGGATTTTGCGGACCAATGTGACTCGTTAATAGCGCGAGGACAGGATAAAGGACGATGAACACGAAAATTGAAGTCATTAGAAGAAACTAGAAGATCAAAAAGATAGGAAGGGGAAGAGATATTGTGCAGAATTTTATATATGAGACAACACAGCCGAAAATGAGTCCTAGGAATGATGGGAAGTCAGTGGAATTGGAACAAGAATTGAGAGGTATGGCGGCAAGGTGTAGGATGGAGCACAAAACGACAGGATTGATTAATTATTTTTTGAAGGATTTTCAGGGATTTGTTGGTAAGAATGTAGTGGAGTGAGCTGCAATAATCAAGACGAGAAAGAACAAGAGACTGTATTAATTTAATAGAAGACGGCTGCTCTAAACAGGATCGAATAGGGTACAGACTTCGTAGAATCAAACGACAGGTGCGCGAAATAGAGACAACATTGTTTAAAAAGGACAAGTTGGAATCGAAGATATCACCCAAGTTTCGAACAGAGGAAGATACAGCGATTGGGAGTAATGGAGGAGAAATGCGCGGAGGGTGAAGGATAAGAAATTCAGACTTAGAAGTGTTGAGAATGAGGCGACCAGAAGTGGTTCAGGACGTAATATCAGAGAGAATATAATTGAGAAGAGTGTCATGAGAGAAAGGACAAGGAATTAGGAGTTGTATGTCATCGGCATAAATATGGAAAGGAATGTTGTATTTACAAAGGACAGGACATAGAGAAGACATGTAAATATTGAACAGAATAGGACCCAAGATAGAACCTTGAGGGACACCAGAAATAAGAGGAGCAGATTTTGAAACAGTTGAATTGAAGTTTACTGAATAAGTGCGACCAGAGAGATAGGATTTAAGGAGAGACAATGCTGACGAGGATAGACCCAGAGAAGAAAGATCATTGATAAGAATGGCATGATTGACAAGATCAAAGGCTAGAGACATATCGAGAAGAACAAGGAGAACTGATTGACGATAGGAAAATTGAGATAAGATTTCATGAGTAACTGAAATAAGGACGGATTCCGTAGAGTGACAGGAGCGAAAGACAGATTGGAAAGGATGAAGGACCTGGGAAATAAGGGGAGACAACTGGGAAAAAATAGCTGATTCAAGGAGTTTTGAAGGAAAGCTGAGAAGAGATATAGGACGGTAATTAGCACATTCAGACGGATTCAATGTAGGTTTTTTAAGGATAGGATGGACGATGGCATGTTTATCAGATAGGAATTGGCCATGAAGAAATGATGAGTTAATGAGATGTAATAGATAAGGTACAAGAGAAAATATTGAAGGAGAGATAGCTCTAAAATTAATTGGATCAGCCGGAGAGGAGGAAATTTTGAGGGAAGATATCATGGTAAGAATATCTGAAAGATGTATTTGCGAGATTGAAGTGAATTGTAGAGACACACGAGTATGTGTAACAGGGATATTGGAAGAGGGGAGTTTAGATTGAACAGTTAGGACTTTATTAGTGAAATATGAAGATAATTGAGAGGCAGTTAGATTAGATAAAGAGGAGTTAGATCGAGAACCAGTGAGAGAGTTTAGAGTTGTCCAAAGAGACTTAGGGGATCGGGAGAGCGAAGAGAGACGGGAGGAGAAGTAATTTTGTTTCGCTGCAGACAAGGCCGAGATATAAGAACAGCGGGAAACAGAGAAGGAAGACCAATCAGATGGATGAGATGTACGTTTCCAGATTCGTAGAAGTGAACGTTGATGTCTTTTCAATAGACGAAGTTGAGAGTTAAACCAAGGAGGAGGAGAATTAGTTGTATTGCGACGGATAAGTATAGGAAACAAAGAGTCACTGATTTTAGATAAAGCAGAAGATAGGTGGGGATAGATGTCCGAAGGATTCAGGAAATAAAGCGTTTGCAGAGGTAATAAGATATCAAGTAATAGGTAAAACTGCATCGGATCGAATTCTTTAAAGTTACGATAGGCAATCAAAGCAGGAGTATGAGGAGGCAGCGAGGCGAGACAAGGAAGAGTGGTAAGAAGAAGACTATGGTCAGACAAAGAAAGATCGGAAGGAAAGACAGTTACATTGGAGGGAGAATTGTCGGTAGTAAGGATAGGCGATGGGAAAAGGATAAGATCTAAGGAATGACCGGATATCTGAGTAGCTATCAGATATCAGCTATCAGATATCAGTTATATATCTGAGTAGAATTTCTGAATAAACCATTTCATATTTGCTGTTTTAATCTCAAATAACTGAATGAAGGCAAGATCGATTGAAAATAGTTATATTCTCCGATTAGGTAACTGGAAGCATGCACTATTATAAGAGGTTCGTCTTTTCAGCTATATCGACATATACACTTGCTAATTCCCTCATACGCTCGTGTTGAAGCACACACAGTTTCTTGCGGCTATTTGATCCGGAGACATACATGGTGGAAGGCGACAAAGAATTCCCCGCCCCGGGCGACAGATAAACTAGCTACGCCACTGCTTATGCTTGATGTTTATAGTCAATGGCGGTTGTAGCGCTGTGTTTCAACTGTGTTTCCCGCCGCTGTTTTCAGAGGCTTTCATGAAGAAACAGCTGGCAGAGTACAACATCGGCGTTCGACATCTGGCCAACATGATGGGCGAAGATCCCGACTTCTTCACCCAGCAAGATGTTGACGTGAGAACCACACACTATATTGTCTCATATTGGTCGTTTTATATGGTTGCTCACGTTATATCTTCCCATATTGGTCGTTTTATATGGTCGTTCACGTTATATCTTCCCATATTGGTCGTTTTATATGGTCGCTCACGTTATATCCTCCCATATTGGTCGTTTTATATGGTTGCTCACGTGATATCCTCCCATATTGGTCGTTTTATATGGTCGCTCACGTGATATCCTCCCATATTGGTCGTTTTATATGGTCGCTTACGTTATATCCTCCCATATTGGTCGTTTTATATGGTTGCTCACGTGATATCCTCCCATATTGGTCGTTTTATATGGTCACTCACGTTATATCCTCCCATATTGGTCGTTTTATATGGTCGCTCAGGTTATATCCTCCCATATTGGTCGTTTTATATGGTCGCTCAGGTTATATCCTCCCATATTGGTCGTTTTATATGGTCGTTCACGCTATATCGTCCCATATTTGTCGTTTTATATGGTTGCTCACGTGATATCCTCCCATATTGGTCGTTTTATATGGTAGCTCACGTTACATCCTCCCATATTGGTCGTTTTATATGGAAACCTGCTTTTGTTGTTTATACCATATCGTTTACTGTTATAGTTTATTTATTATCGTTCATACTGAACTAAAAAATTGTGCCACTCGCTAACTAATGAATAATTTGTTGTTTTAATATAAAAATAAAGATGATATTGCGAGCGTGATTGGTTGCAGTTATTTAATTTATATTGTTTCGCACTCTTACTATTTTATTTTGTTGAATTATTTTAGCAATAATAATAATTATTATGGTGGATGTGTTTAATAATTGATTTTTTTGCTAATTAATTATGAGTTCATTTTTATTATTTAGTATTTATTTATTTTATACAATGATATTTATTTAATATTGGCTTGTGAGTAGTGTGGTGGGAATGTGCTGTCGTCATAATCACTGTAAGTTGTAAGCTCATAATCACAACGTGTCGGTTGCTCAATCATTACAGCGTGTGTGTGTGTGTATGTGTGTGTGTGTGTCGATAGCGTTCGATTCGCTATCTCTTTCCGAGCGGCCTGTTTGACAAGCGAGCCCGTCCAATTATGAAGCATCCCGACGATGTGTTTCCCAAACAAAAAGAGGCCAAATTCGACAATTTTGGCCGACCGTTTCATTCCATGTTCTACACGGCGCGACCCAACTACAACGAAGCCTTACACGTGAGCCTATCTGTATGCGTGTCTGTGTGTGTGTGTGGTATTACAATTTCTTTTACAATTTCATTTGTCCCAACTGAAATCAAAGTTGTCCCAACTAGAACCACAATGTATGTTATTGATTTTACATTTAATATCAAACTTAATTGTTATCAGTACATGTTATTGTATTTCACATTAAATACTTAGCATTAGTCGTAAAACACAGATGTGTACTACTTACTATGTACTATACAATTATGTGCTATGGTATGTACTACAATTACAATGCAGACGTGTACCGTATGTACTTACTTTATGAGGAACTCTATCAGCCAATATATCAATGTCAGCGTATATACCACCAGCGCGTGTACTTAAATTCTAGCAACAAGGCAAGATATCACAACTCAACACAATCACAACGCAACATGTCCCACTAAAACACCTTCACTAACAAACACGCACGAACGTTCTGCGTAAACAACTGCCCTATGTTGTCTGGCCGAGCAACCTCGAGCTGCTGTGGAAAGACACGGCACTGTGACCGGGTTGTTCCACAGGTCCCTGGTGGATTTCGTTGTGACTAGTTATTCTTACTAGTAGTATCGGCACAGTAATGAGTCAGACAGGCTCGTGACTGCCGCCTTCCAGTCATGTCGTATTTCTTCTTGAACAGTTGTGTTGTTGGTTGATGTACGACGTCGCTTGATAACTTTTATTCCATCTTTCTATTACTCTAGCTGGGAAACTGTATTTATATGAATGTCCTCTTTAATCCTGCGTTTTTGTAGACCAAAATTATGATTTCTGCTAGATTTGGACAATTCAAACCACTTTCTGTTAGTGCGTGTATGTGTGTGTGTGTTGACGTGTATGTGTGCGTGTGTGTGTGTATGTGTGCGTGTGTGTGTGGCTGTGTTTCAGAGCATTGCCGTCAAAGTGGCGACTCTCGACGACAAGCATAATAAAATGCTGCAGCGAGGAGAGAATGTGGACCAATCGCAGGCCATGTGAGTGCGACACTATGAACATGGTCCGGTTTTTCAGCACGACGTAATAATGTGTGGAAATTGGCTGTGGTTGCGATAGTTACATACTGACTGACTTCTTAGTTCAATTGTTGTATACATTTTGTTTTTTACTCATTATCAGTATATGGTTTTATTTAATTTCGCTTTATTGTGTTATCTTAATCATTATGTATATACGCTTATTTAAACTTTTGATTTTACTATTTAATTTGATTAATCGTTTGTTTCTTTTGCTTCTTTCTTGATTAGCTTTCATTTTCCTGACTAAAGTTTTTTCTCTCTCGATATCCACATGTGGTCACCGCAGGGTGGTAATAGTGCTTGATCTCGTCCCAAACAGTTTGACCTGTCCGTTTTCGACAGTGATAACAATGTTGGAAGTGGTGGCGTTTGATCAGCGAATTGTTTGCGTGCGTATGTTTTGGCTGAGACCAACTTGCTGGTGATTTCACTATATTCAAACACACATTAAGACATGGGCTAGAAACATAGGATTTTAATGTGTTATAGATAGAGTTGGGAATTTTATGTGATAATCTTCGGTGTTTTATGTTTTTATTATGTGACGAAAAATTCCAAAATATGTTGTTAAAAAACCAAAATATGTTATTCAATTTTCATACAATATTTGAATTTTTAACTGTTTCGTAGATAATTTGCACTTTAAGCATGCATCTCGCGACATTCTATTGGGAAGCCACCTTAAGGGAGGCGAAATTTTAGAAGTGGCAAAAGTTTTACCTTGATTGGGCCCTTCCGATAAGGTAGAGGTGCAGTGGCGGCGCCAGGATTTCTCCTGTGGGGGGCTGAGGGGGGCTAAGGAAGAATATGCGGGGCTCTGCGAAACATGTGGAACTACACTCGAAATGTTCATGGAAGATGTGCCATTTTGGACTGCTGCTTCGAGGCGTAATATTCCCAATTATTCCATTCTGCATGTGCATTTTTATCCAATTGATGGTTTTTTTTGCCCTGTACTGATTGCAAATTTTCTAAATGTCTGTTTGTATCGTATCTCCTCCTAAACCACTGGACCGATTTTGATGAAACTTGGTCCCTAGTGGTAAAATGGATGCAAGACGGTCATAGGCTAGGTTTTGTTGACCTCCGAGGTCATTTTCAAGGTCATTGAGGTCATTTGTATCTGTTTACCCTATCTCCTCCTAAACCACTGGACCGATTTTGATGAAACTTGGTCCCTAGGGGTAAAATGGATGCAAGAAGGTAATACGCTAGGTTTTGTTGACCTCCGAGGTCATTTTCAAGGTCATTGAGGTCATTTGTATCTGTTTACCCTATCTTCTCCTAAACCACTGGACCAATTTTGATGAAACTTGGTCCCTAGGGGTAAAATGGATGCAAGAAGGTCATAGGCTAGGTTTCGTTGACCTCCAAGGTCATTTTCAAGGTCATTAAGGTCATTTGTGTCTGTTTACCTTATCTCCTAAACCACTGGACCGATTTTGATGAAACTTGGTCCCTAGGGGTAAAATGGATGCAAGAAGGTCATGGGCTAGGTTTTGTTGCATATAAACATATAAACCAGCATATAAACCCGCAAAATCTAGCTAAAAATCTAAAATAAAAACATTAATATTTAGACCTTTCTATTGGTTAATAGTTGTTATGGGTTTACATTTTTCTATTTAAATTTGTATTTTGTTTTCTTTTATGAATTCAATATTTATTTTATTTATATAATATTTTTTCCGCACAACGGGCGGGTTCCAATGCTAGATGCTGATGTTAAGTTATAAATATATTTTGGAAACATTATGATGAAAAAATTTGGTCATTTTTCATTGTTTCGTGTCAGAGTTCTGAATTATTCAGCACGACGGGCAGGTTCAAATATGAGGCGGTTTAGGCAAACTATTTTGTCAAAATAAATATAAAGATATAGAAATTTATACTTTCTTATGGGTTTACTCTTTTCCTTTTTAATTCATATTCCATTTATCTTATGAATTGAATACAAATTTAATAGTGTGAATTGTTCCGCACGACGGGCGGGTTTACATGCTAGAATTTTCATTGTTTGTTACGTGTTTGTGTTCTGAATTATTCCGCACGACGGGCAGGTTCATATATGAGACGGATCGAGGGATATTTTGTCCAAATAAAAATAAAAATATTCACATTTAGACATTTCTATTGGTTAGCATATTTACAGGTTAAATTTTTTACTTTTAAATTTGTATTCATTTTATTTTATAGATTGAATATGAATTTCATTTTATGAACTGTTCCGCACGACGGGCGGGTTTAAATCTATATCTATATAAGAAATTATCTGTCTGTCTGTGTGTGTATGTATGCTTGAATATGAGGTTAAAATAACTGCGCGGGCTCAATGATATAGATCAGTGGTTTTAAACGTAAAAGAAGCGATGGATCATTTTTATTAAATAAATATGTCCCGCAGACAGCAACTATAGACAATAAAACGTTCAATTTCACCGTGTAGAATGCATTCTTATACAAAACTAACGGATTTGTCTTCAAGATCCAGAACGGATCGACACGATCCACAACGGGTGGGTTTATATGCTAAACATTTAGGTTAGGTTACGTCAAGAAATGATCACTAACTAGGGGTTGAGTTTGTGTCGGGTTGAGTTTGTGTGTGAGGTACTAGACAATAAAAGCATTATAACTTATTGCTATGTGTATCTTCTGGTCCCAAATTATTTCATCATTTTGCTTCTTCTTTACCCTCTTATGTTATCTGTCCATAATGTGTAGTTGGTTTAGGATATCAAGGCCGAATTGGGGGTATGCAGCTTTGGATCTGGTTTGTAGCCAGACAAAACTGCACGTCTACTTAATTTAATGTTTTTCTATTGTGCAGTCGATTTGTTGTGTTGATCGAGCTGTGCGACTTGTGGCCAGCGGACACGTCTTTCTCACATGCAACACAACACACGCTGCTCCCATCAGACATGTTATTCTGGGAAAATTCGACTTCACATTGAATTACTTCAACCCTTTTGAGCGTGACAATACAAAAATCGTTAGAGCAATTTGTGTTGAATATTTCCCGAAAAAGTAAATATGAAGTACATGTATGCATAATCTTTGATTCCTAAAAAGCCAAAAGGCCACGTGCACCTAGCTTGGAGCGATTTGATCTGCATAGCGAGTTATTGCAGATCCTCTGAATCTTGTTGCCACGTTGTCGGACTTAAGAATATATCAGGAACGTTGCTATATATCCATTGTTAGCGTTGCTGGTGTTAATATTGCACCTATATGCAGTGTTCGAGTGTATTATGATTGTGTAATTACATTTATTAACATAATTAACAATTATTCATTCCAGGCGCAACCTATAGAATTATACGTTTGGGCAACATTTTTTAGTGAAAATGACATTTTATATTTTTTCGTTAAAAATGACATTTTATGTTGAAAATATTTTTTTATGTGATCACATAAAATTCCCAACTCTAGTTATAGAACTATTGTAATTTCTAGTTTTTCATTATATCTATATGAAATATAATACGCAAAAATCTTGCAAGAATAGTCGAACAAGGCTACCATTGGTTTAAGATATTATTTGGTCAGTTTAAAACCGATTTATACACTTGATTTATACACTATCGTCATTTTTGTCATAATAAGTGGTTTTCTTGGAATATTTCGATAGGTGTTTATTGCTCATAATTTTGTGACAATTTTGTTCAGAATGGATGCCATTTTTATCGCACATGCTGCGATGTGTTTGTTTTTCTGTAGGGTTTTGCTGGGCAGTAGCTGGATCAATTGCGAGCAGCTCAGTTTGAAATTTATGGAAAACATATGGCCAGAACAGGTGTGTATTTTAATATCGCCGTCGCAGAATGTGACATCTATTGAATTCCATTGGCGACACTGTTTAATCGGCCTTTAATATATTCTCCAGCTAAATTAATTAGATTACGTATCTATCACAATACCTGTTTCAAGTAATTTATTTGCATTAAACGTTTTTTTGTACATACGTTTTGCCTTAGTTATTTGGCGCAATATACCAATTCAAAAGAATAAATGTAATTTATATATTGTATATATTGTAAATGTAATGTAATTTTCTATTCATTTTTTATTTATATTATACTTTCGTTCTATATTTCTATACTGATGTAATGGCAATTTTTTAGCTCTTCTGAAGACAAGCTATCGAACGACACTGGTTTTAATTGAATATGTATTATTGTATGTATAAATCCTGAAGATATATTCAATGTTGTGTGTGTGTGTGTGCTTCGCTGTTTGTCAGTACGGCAGGTTCATACAGAACTTGAACAGACTGGTTGTGCATCCGTTGTCGCATCTTGAAAGAGATTTCATCTTCTCATTTCGTCTCACACAATCGTCCGAAGTTAAAACCGTCACGATTCCCGAGGTTTGGCTAACGAAAAGTGCGCCACGTATGCCGCTTTTATGTTCGCAATTGTCTTGGCTAAGTTGAAATTGAAACTTATTGAATACTCACATACAAGTTCATGCTTTTGGTGTGTCTAAATATAAATAAAATACAAAATTATATTTTAAATATAGTTTAACACTATGAATATGAAAATATACCAACTGTTTTTTCTGATTAATTTTTGACATGACTTTTTACAATGATAACATATTTTATGATAACTGAATTTGTTCATAATTGCAGAGCAAATACTTGTTTTCCTTTTTTCTTACTTTAATCGCATATTTTTCTCAATTGTGTGTTTAGTTTTTTCTGTGCATGTCGGAACTATATATAGTATTTCAACTGCATTTATCACACGTAGTCGGAAAAACGGAATAAGTAATATTTAACAAATATTCGACACTATAGTGATTTATGATTTGTGACTTTATTATATAAAAATTACAGTTTTTTGCAAATTTGCACATGTAAACCCATCTGTGCTCATGTGTTTTTTGTTTTGTTTGTTTCCATTCGGGACAACAATGTGGGAATTCTGATATTGAGCTCATGATCGATACAATTTCCGTCAAAACAGCATTCAATAAATCAGTGGTTCTCAACCTTATTTGAGGTTCTAAAGCCCACAAGTTCCATACATGCATTCATCAAACTCATATCGTGTTTGAAGTATTATATGAGAAAAATCACAAATCACGTACGATCAAGACAGTCACACAAGTAGGCTACTACTGAGTGGACCGAGTTGCTTGCAGCACAGATATCAAGACCAAGTGATGTGGCGTGATTAACTGCAGCCAATGATGACCAAGCACAGCTTGACGTCACAAATCTTGCGAGTGGGTTAAAAGGTTAAAGGCCTCAAGTGACAGTTGCTACACAGGAAGAAGCCGAAGCTTATGGACACACAGGTGTGCCCCGTGCAGCTCGCTGTCACCGCAGAACCGACCCTCTCCATGCTATGGCGCCACAATGATGGAAGACGTATTAGAGAAGGCCACTTCCTCAGAATGCATGACACAACACATGACTGATATCTGGTACCATCATTTACTGCTGGGTGGACAGGGGATGTTGAATTATAGAATTCGCCCAAACAAATCCTCCTACATCGGGTTTCGAATCACGTACTTCCCGCTTGTGAGGCGGGTGTGCTACCACTACACCACCGAGTCCAACAAACCAAGTGAACCAAACAGCCGAATTCCTGAAACTGACTCACCGAACCCCTGTGGTTCGATCGAACCCAGGTTAAGAACCACTGAAATATCGTGTCAAGACATGAGGCAGAGTATATATATATATATATATATATATATATATATATATATATATATATATATATATATATATATATATGTTTGTGTGTGTGTGTTTGTGTTTGTATATATGTGTATGTGTGTGTGTTTGTGTAAATTATAGTAAAGTAAGTAAAGTAAATGCATTTTCCACTCTCAACACACATATAACAACAGTAAACACACACACCACATAAGCGGAACATAAGTGGTCTCGCGTTGAACAACTCGGTGAGAAACATGAGCCAAAACTCCTCACGGACATCTGAGTATACACACACACACACACACACACACACACATTCATATACACATACATGCACACGCACGTGTGTGTGTATGTGTATGTGTGTGTGTGTGTGTGTAGTTGACGTTTGACGAATCGGGGCGACCGTTTGTCGAGGCGGTGGGCCGACGTAAACGCACCAATGCGCATGTGGTGGTGCGTGGTCGAGGCTCGGGCGATTTCTCGGTGAATGGACACCCAGCCGCCGCCTACTTCCTGCAGCCGCACCAACGCACCGGCCTGCTGGAAATGCTCCAGGTGTGTGTGTCTGTCTGTCTGTCTGTGTGTTCAAGTTCAAATTGTATTTTTTCCACAAGCAAAGAGAAAATAGCATAACAACAATAAATATATAAAGTGGATATAGAAAGTCTGCTGAGACATTGTCTCTTTTGCAGACTTATGTAATAATGATAATTTTGTTCTAACATGAAACATTGACAAGTGACTAAATAATGCTTATATGATAAAGTGATTACACAGTTTTATATATATGAGTTATTAAATGATGATATATATATAATATGTGATGTATGACACGCTATATTATATAGATTTAATGACATTACAATATTACCAGATACACAATTCACGGTGTGTGTGTGCGTGTGTGTGTTGTGTCATGAATCACTATCCCTTCTTGCTGTGATGTCAAACTTCTCCTAATTGGTGGCTGTATATTGCTGAAAAGACTACACAACAAACGAGGAACACGACATTCACACTAAATGGCTGACAATGTGTCTAACACACACACACACACACACGCTTCGACGGGTTCACACACTTCTATACACTAGCGATACACTACCACAGTCCGCCTCGTAGCCGAGTGGCTAAGACGCATGCTCTGTGCACGAGAGGTCCAGGGTTCGATTCCCTGGCGAGTTGAAACGGTTGTGTTCGTTTCTCAAAGTGATAGCCCAATTGCCGCAAGGCGGGTTTCGTGTGCTCCCAGTCGTGCAGTTTTATGTGTGCTGATTGCGTGACTGCGAGATAACTTATGTGTGGCGGCCGGACCTGCGGTGTGCCAACCGGGATCGTGACAGACTTTACCCACGCAAAATTACACAAGCGAACATTAGCCTTCACCACTGCTGTGTTTAAATGCGTACTTATATTATATTATATATACACTAGCGAACAACACACTCACACACACATACATACGGAGACCAATACTTAAACGGCAGTGACGAATCAATGTCGACATTACACAATAATAAAAGCACATTCGTCTACATTCACGTTTGTGTTGTAGGACATTAACATACACACACACACTAGGATTTTGTTGCGTTATCAGTAGAGGCCAGAAAACTACATGAATATATTACATTTACCTTATTAACAGGTAAATTATATAATATTATATTTTAGATTGGATTATAGAATTAATAGATTATTGAATAATTCTAATTAGTTTATTGGATATATTGATTAAATTAGATATATACGTTGGATTTTCACCTAATTTCTCGATGCCGAATTATCACCATACGCCTGTGTGTTCATGTGGGCGTGCGTGGCGGTGGTTGTGGCGCGCGACAGCTCATGTACCCGCTGCAGCTGACCGACATGTTGGACAGCGTGGACGTGGAGGCGCGTGTGTGGCACGACTCCGTGGCTGTGGCGCCAATTGCCACGTGCACGCCGCTTGCCGGCATGGCGGGCGCGGCGGCCAGCGCCGAGGCGGGCGCTATTCGACTGGCACTGTCTCAGGCGCTGCGCAGCTTTGTCGAGCCGTCGATGCTGGAAACAATGCGCGCCGGTGAGTGTCGCGCATTCTATGTGCATGTGTTTGAGTTTAAGTTCAAGTAAGTTGATGTGTATATGTTTGAGTTTGAGTTTACGTTCAAGTAAGTTTATGTGTATGTGTTTGAGTTTGTGTTTAAGTTCAACTAGGTTTGTGTGTTTGAGTTTGTGTTTACGTTCAAGTAAGTTTATGTGTATGTGTTTGAGTTTGTGTTTAAAATCAAGTAAGTTGATGTGTATGTGTTTAAGTTTGTGTTCAAGTGTGTTGTGTTTAAGTTCAGGTAAGTTGATATGTATGTGTTTGAGTTTGAGTTTAAGTTCAAGTAAGTTTATGTGTATGTGTTTGAGTTTGTGTTCAAGTGTGTTGTGTTTAAGTTCAAGTAAGTTTATGTGCATGTGTTTAAGTTCAAGTAAGTTGGGCTCACATGCTAGCCAAACTCGCTGTTCTCAATTTATCTATATAGCTTTTGGTTATCTCCGGTAATTTGCCTGTAATTAATAACAATAATAATGATAATAATAATAGCCGCCTCCCCGGCCTGGGGGCCTGCAACACTAGCCCACTCCCGTTGCCTCACGCATGATGTTGAAATTTATCATAAACTAGCATTAAAACCCGCCCGTTGTGCGGAGAATTCATAAAATGGAATTAATATTCATAAAAATTCATATTCATAAAAAATATTCCAAATTAAAAAATAAAATGAAAACTCATCACCTACGATCACCTACGATCCATCGAAACATCACCTACGATCAAGACAGTCACACAAGTAGGCTACTACTGAGTGGACCGAGTTGCTTACAGCCAGAGAATGAAGTACGGTACGGTACGATTGGTTTTTCGTGATTCGTACCAACGAAAAAATTTCTTACCGGACTTTCGTACCGTACCTCATTTTTGCAATCGTACCGTACTAGTACGAACAAAAATTCGTACCGTAATTTCTTACCTTTTTCGCACCTTCAGCAATCGTTCTCACAGGACTTGAATCGATATTTGCTGTCCCGATATGTGGAACTCTATAACTTATAACTTATTACACACTTGATATTATATTTGACTAAATATTTAATACTAAATGAAATACGAAATGTTCATGAAATACGCTTATTTAACTTTACATTATAAAAATAAAACGTTAAATGGGACCCTTCGACATCAAGTAAAATTACTTTATCGGTATATTCACTTTATTGGTAAAATTAAAGAAAGCCCTGGCGAATTCAGTGAGTTGGTTGTATATGCTTATGATAATATGGCGCGGCTGAAGCAAATACAAACACAATGATGAGGTTTCTGCTTGATGTTCATACAGTCATTATACGCGAGTAAAATATGAACTCTTTTAGATACCAGGTTCCATGGAAATAGTCAATGAGTTAGCATGTCATTCACCTATTATTTCTCACAAGCATGTACTTTCTCACTCGGTTTTATTGTGTACCTCCCACCCGATTTCTGGAATTGTGCTCAAACAAATACATATTGTTGTTGTTATGACATTGGGTCATCTACCCCGATGTTAACACAAGCTAAAACGATAATAGACACAGAAATGTATTAATGTCGTCGAGCTCAATACAAATGCAAAAGTACTCATATGCTCCTAAATTATACGATATATACTCACACACGACGCCCCCGCACCCATACAAATTCACGCACGTATTGGTTCATAAAACACATTCACATTTAACACATTCAATTTTCAAATTCACAAGACATATTAACATTTTATGGTGAGCATGGCACATGCCAGATTATATGGCACTAGCGACAAATTCATTAGAGCAAGCACGAAATGTGGGCAGTAGCAAGATTGCAGTCTCAGGTGTTATATCTTAGCACCATGATCGCATCAATTATATCAGATTTTAGTCTTGTCCGTCGCTCATTGAGAATGTAATTCAGACCAGAAAAACGTCTTTCAACGCTGGTCTGAGTCACCGGAAGTGCTATGGCAACTTCTGCTAGTGTTTTCAGACCATTATGGGGATGATGATGCCACCAGTGAAAAATATTCTCTTTTTTGTCGATTCTTGGCGAATTATTGAAGCTTGCTATTGTAAGCGAAACTTCAGTCATTTTGCCACTCACATTGTTGCGAGTTGACTTATCCCCTTCGGTGAGCAATTTTTCTATGATATTGTCATCACTTGCACTGTCTGGCTCGCATTCTTCTGCAATCTGTACGTGATGTCTCTCATGGAAGCCGTCACCGTTCTTTTCAATCATCTCCAATCTTATCCACAATGTGCAGAGGTGTGCTTTTGCAACTTCTCTTTGTGTGTCAGATAATAAGCATTGATACCGCTGGTCCATATACACCGCGGATAGGAAGGCGGGATTGTTGAAAAGCTTGCCATCTCTGCTTTCCATGGCTTCAAGAAGATCACCTGAAATATTTCTCCTTCCTAAAGCTGATAGCTTCACCTTGCACTTCAGCCACTCGCCCAGGAACTCTCCAGCTATAAACGTGATGTAATTGAATGGCTTTAGTACAGGGGCTGTAGACTCAGGAGCAAGTCGTTAATGCACGACCATTCATCATCTTCCATCAACATAGAGTCATTAGCCAGCCCAAGTTGTTGCAGAAATGGTTTGCATTCTTTCACACTTTGCAGCATATCATACGTGGACCCCCACCTTCTAACACAGTCTAGTTTGGGCAACGTAATGCCACTCTGCCGGAACATCAGGCGGAAGTTCTCTATATCGAGCTCACCTTTGACCCATTCTCTTTAGTACGAAAAAGGTACGGTACGGTACGAAATTTTTTTCGTACTTTCGTACCGTACCGTGCTTCGGAAAAAATGTCGTACGGTAATTTCGTACCGTACTTTTGCCCGAAATTCAATCGTACCGTACCGTAATTTCGTACCGTACCGTACCGTACCCATACTCTGCTTGCATCAGAGATATCAAGACCGTGTGATGTGGCGTGAGTAACTGCGGCGAATGATGACCAATGAACGTATAGTAACGTAATAGAAACGTTAAATATATGTATATATATATATATACATATATTATATATGTATATATATGTATATATATTTAGATCCAAAATGTATGGAGTACTCACGTGTCTGGTGGATAAATGATATAAGATGAAGTTGAACTTCTTCAGACACAATATTGTGTCTGAAGAAGTTCAACTTCATCTTATATCATGTATATATATATATATATATATACATATAGTATAATATATAGTATAGTATATATATATATATATATATATATATATATATATATATATATATATATATATATATATGAGTTTATTATAATGGCTACAGGTCCCCCTTTCCCCGAGAGGAAAGTATTATCCGCTCAGAGGCGGGGGTATCATAGCAGCCACGCTACTCATTGTTGCCTGCTTTTGTGCTAATTATGATGGGCGAAATGATTATATACTTCAGCAGTCATACACACAGCGCTGGAGTCCGCATGCTCTGACCGCCATTGTGAAGACTCGTCTGGCGGCTGTTTTCGTTTGGCTCCAGAAAGTGGAGATTTTGCCTTGTCTTGCCTTGTCAGCAGACTTTTTTGTGAGGCTTTCATCTTCATATTCCTCTATTGGAATGAATGTGTCCCCTATCGTGTCTTTTTCCTCAGTGCAAGGGGAATAATTGTATAGTTCTTGATACTCTTCACATATCAGAGATTGCTCGCTGACAACGGGACTTTCACAACTGGAGCCGTGTGGCCGCTCTTTTCCAGCAACCATTTCTTGATCATATGCAATACTGCTGAACGTTTCGAGATATTGTATCTTCTGACTAACGTTGTCTTCTATATCGCTAGTCATCTGGGATGCAGCAGCTCTGGTCATAATGCACGTTTCTGTATTACCTTGAGTCGTGCAAGCTGTATTTACCACATCATACAGCGTGTTCCTGATCAACTGAGTATGATCCTCCTCATCCGATGAGTCCATCTTCTCATCGCAATCAACGTTCTTGGACGTATCCGGCAGATCATCCAAGTTGTTTTCTCTGTTGTCTTCTACTTCTTCGTCTTTACTGTTTTCTTCTTCCACATTTCTCAGTAGAGTTTGTGTGCACAATTGGTTGTTCATGGCACTGAGGTGATGCTGGGTTGAAACACCGGCCTGCACCTGGTCTTGTTCTTCAGAGCAGCACTCGGAACCAGGCACTTCTATAACTCCTCTCACAAATGTCTCCTCAGCTTTGTGAAAACACGGAGCTTCTTCACGTTTCTCACTCTCATCCTCCTCATCTAGACTGTCGATTTCAGTCTGCATCACTTTTTGGATTGAGATCAACATGCTGACAAACTTACTCCCCGTAGGGTTGGAGAAATCGAGGAAATCTGGTGTTTCAGTATGTGACGTCTGCACGGTTTTGTTTTCACCGCACAGTGTAGATTTATCGGCATGTTTTAAATGATGAACACATTCAGTGTTTGTCATCCCGATATTGTTAGTGGGTGATTGACAGTCAGGTTCTTCTGATGTCTGTTCAGTCTGGTCTGAATTGCACTTGACATTGTCTTTGTTCCCTGTGTTGCCTTCGTCATTCTCCTCCATGGAATCCAGTTCAAGCTGCAGTATTTCTTGTAGACCAGTAAGCATACTAACAAACTTGTTTTCGTTCGGATTGTAGTAATCAAATACGCCAGATCTTGTAGTCTCTGACGCTTGCCGAGTTTCGTCCTTGTTAATGCTGGTTGTGAAGATGCTCCGGTCACGTTGACGTTTTTCATTGCCGTTTTCATCCCACATATCTTCCTCCTCACTTTCCATGATTGTCTCCAGTTTGAAAAACATGGCGATTGTCGGGTCGATGGTGTTGGATTGATATTTGCTGGCAGTTCGGATGACTTTGAACTGTGTTGTGGCTTCTGGAATGTTCACTGTCACCAGTGATAATCAATATTCTCGCTGATGTAAGAGTTCAGCTGGAACGTATGCAGCCAGTTCAATAACAAGCGCATGAATGACATCGTTCTAACAATTGCATTCAATGTGAATTCGCCTAATAAAACTTTCTCGCGGATTATATTCAAACGTTCCTTCAGTATGTGTTTTCTAATTTTATTCTCATTTCCGTGAAATTTTAGTCAATTTAGCGTGCATTAATATTGATATACTCCTGGTTTTTCATTTAAATTAAAAACAAAATAGATGTAGTCATATAGCCAATATGAATAATAGGGTTTCGCCTTCATACAAATATCTTCTCTATACAAAATACCTGGCTGCGCCCTTGATTAAGTTCAAGTAAGTTGATGTGTATGTGTTTGAGTTTGTGTTTAAGTGTGTTGTGTTTAAGTTCAAGTAAGTTTATGTGCATGTATTTGAGTTTGTGTTCAAGTGTGTTGTGTTTAAGTTCAAGTAAGTTTATGTGCATGTATTTGAGTTTGTGTTCAAGTGTGTTGTGTTTAAGTTCAAGTAAGTTCATGTGTATGTGTTTGCGTTTGTGCTTAAGTGTGTTGTGTGTAAGTTCAACTAAGTTTATGTGTTTGAGTTTGTGTTTAAGTGTGTTGTGTTTAAGTTCAAGTAAGTTTATTGTGCATGTGTTTGAGTTTGTGCTTAAGTGTGTTGTGTTTAAGTTCAAGTAAGTTGATCTGTATGTGTTTGTGTTTGAGTTTGTGCTCAATTTGAGTTTGAGTTTGTGTTCAGTGAGTTTGAGTTATCTCCTGTAATTTGCCTGTAATTGGTAATAATAATGATAATAATAATTATAGCAGCCGCCTCCCCGGCCCGGGGTCCTTCAACACTCGTCCACTCCCGTTGTCTCACGCATGATGTTGAAATTTATCGTAAACTAGCATTAAAACCCGCCCGTTGTGCGGAGGAATTCATAAAATGGAATTAATATTCATAAAAATTCATATTCATAAAAAATATTCCAAATTAAAAAAGAAAATGAAAACTCATAAGTGTCTTACTCAATAGAAAAGTCCAAGTGTGAATATTTTTATTTTTATTTTGACATAATATTTTCCCTCAACCCGCCTCATATATAAACCCACCCATTGTGCGGAATAATTCAGAACACCAACACGTAACAGACAATGAAAATTCTAGCATGTAAACCCGCCCGTCGTGCGAAACAATTCATACTATTAAATTTGTATTCAATTTATAAGAGAAAATGAATATGAATTAAAAAAAGAGTTGAGTAAACCCATAAAAAGTCCAAGTTTCTATATTTTCATATTTATTTTAACAAAATAGTTTGCCCAAACCGCCTCATATTTATACATGCCCGTCGTGCTGAATAATTCAGAACTCAGACACGAAACAATGAAAGAAAACAGATATACTCATTAAAATCTTACTCAATTGAAAAGTCTAAATTTAATTATTTTTATTTTTAATTTGACAACATATTTTCCTTTAACCCGCCTCATATTGAAACCCGCCCGTCGTGCTCAACAATTCATTAAATAAAATGCATATTCAATACATAGAATAAACTGTATAAAAATTAAAAAGCAAAAAATTTAACCTGTAATTACGTTCACCAATAAAAACTCTAAATGTGAATATTTTAATTATAAATTTGACAAAATATTATCCCTTAATCCACCTCATATTTAAACCTACCCGTCGTGCGGAATAATTCAGAACACTAACACGTACAAAACAATGAAAATTCTAGCATGTAAACCCGCCCGTCGTGCGAAACAGTTCATACTATTAAATTTGTATTCAATTCATGGGAGAAAATAAATATGAATTAATAAAGAAAAGAGTAAACCCAAAAAAATCCTATTTAAACCTGCCCGTCGTGCTGAATAATTCAGAACTCTGACAGAAAACAATGAAAATGACTAATTTTTTATCATAATGTTTTCAAAATATATTTATAACTCAACATCACCATCTAGCATAAAAACCCGCCCTTTGTGCAGAACAATAAATAAAGTAAAATGAATATTGAATTAATAAAGATGATTAGAAATTAAAAAAGAAATAGTAAACCCATAAAAAGTCTTAACCAATAGAAAAGTCTAAATGTGAATGTTTTAATTTTAGATGTGGCAAAATATTCTCCCTCGAACTGCCTCGTATTTAAACCCGCCCGTCGTGCGGAACTATAAATAGAATATAATGAATCAAAAGGCAAAAAGCTTATCCAATAGAAAAATATAAATTTGTAAATTCTTGTTTTAATTATTGACGAAGTTTTTTTCCTCAACACTGCTCAAGTTCACACCCATCCTTCGTGTGCAGTAATTCAGAAGTGTAACACTATCAAAACAATGAAACCTTCTGTCATCTCTATAATTCCATATTTATGCGTCCGCTAAAACAGCATATTCATATAGTTGGCATTGCATTATATTACAACCCATATCTTTATGCAACTTAAGCTTATGCAACTTGAAATTAAACCAATTAAATTATACAGTAAAATTCATTAGTTAACTTTGTTCCCAGTAGTATTTTACCCGCCCGTCGGGCGGAACATTTGATGTGTAAATATTGAGGGCAATAAAGCCTTTCTATTCAGTATAGTGTAGCATTAATTAAACTGTACGCAATAAAACCACACCATCCATGCTTGGAGCTAATATGATGCGTTCTTAATTGTGATGGGCTTCAGTGAAATTTAATCGGTGTATATTCCTGTGTAATCGCAAGTGCGCATAATAACTGTCAAATTGGTAATATGTCCTTTTGACTTTACACCGCCGTAACTTCCTTCAGATACACTTAGGAAAATTACAAATTATACCGTATTGTAGAAAACAAGATTTATAGCACGATGGTATAATTTCTTTTCATGTGTAACAAATAGTTACTGAGAAATAGTAGAAAAATGAATTAATTTTAGTCGCCCAGTGTTCAAGTGTAATTTTGGATGTATTTGAGAATTTTGCCAATTTTACACGTTTTTTGTATCATTTGTGGGTATAAATTATAGCTTATCTTGTAGAAAAAAAAATTATCTACACGGTAGTATATTCCTGTGTAATCGCAAGTGCGCATAATAGCTGTCAAATTGGCAATATGTCCTTTTGACTTTACACCGCCGTAACTTCCTTCAGATATACTTTGGAAAATTGCAAATTATACCGTATTGTAGAAAACAAGATTTCTAGCACGATGGTATAATTTATTTTTATGTATAACAAATAGTTACTCAGAAATAGTAGAAAAATGAATTAATTTTAGTCGCCCGGTGTTCAAGTGTAATTTTGGATGTATTTGAGAATTTTGCCAATTTTACACGTTTTTGTATCATTTGTGGGTATAAATTATAGCTTATCTTGTAAAACACGAAATTCTCTACACATTAGTATATTCCTGTCTAATCGCAAGTGCGCATAATAGCTGTCAAATTGGCAACATGACATTTTGACTTTACTCCGCCGTAACTTCCTTCAGATACACTTTGGAAAATTAAAAATTATACCGTACTGTAGAACACAAAATTTCTAGCACGATGGTATAATTTATTTTAATGTGTGACAAATAGTTCCTGAGAAATAGGTAGAAAAATGAATTAATTTTAGTCACCCGGTGTTCAAGTGTAATTTTGGATGTATTTGAGAATTTTGTCAAATTTACACGTTTTTGTATCATTTGTGGGTATAAATTATAACTTTTCTTGTAGAACACAAAATTATCTACACAATAGTATAATTTTTATAGCTGTACCATTGCTGGTTTATGAGGAATAGATAGCGGAATATTGACCAAAATATTCACGTTTTTTTGTGCTAATTTTGCCTTTTTGACTTTGTCATTTACACTTCACACCGCCGTAACTTTTTTTAATACACTTTGGAAAATTAAAAATTATACCGTGTTGTAGAAAACAAAATTCCCAGCATGATGGTATTATTTATTCAGATGTGTGATAATTAGTTTTTGAGAAATAGAGAAAAAAGTATAGAAAATCGGACGCGTGGAGTTTAAATAAAATTTTCAATGTAGATTGAATTTTTTTTCCATTTTACATGTTTTATATTCAATTTTTGGGTATGAATTATAGTTTGTTGTGTAGAACAGAAAATTTTCTACACAGTGGTATAATTTCTATAGTTGTACCATTGCTGGTTTAGGAAGAGTAGTCTGCAGAATATTGACCAAAATTTTCGCATTTTTCAGGGTTCATTTAGTCTTTTCACCGCTATAACTTTTTTTGGTTTTATTTTTAAAATTAAAAATTTGGCCTACAGTGTAGACAATAAAATTTCCAACATGATGGTATAAATTTTTAGCGGGTACGCCAAGTGATGGCCGAGTAGCAGCTGATAGAAAATGGACCAAGAATGGTGGGACAGACACACACTCACACAGACACACAGACAGAGGATCTCTTTTATATATATAGACTAGCATTAAAACCCGCCCGTTGTGCGGAACAATTCATAAAAATATTGCAAATTAAAAATAAATAAGGCAAACTCATGAAAACCTTAATCAATTAAAAAGTCTAAATTTCATTATTTTTAATTTTATTTTGACAAAATATTTTCACTCAGCCCGCCTCATATTTAAACCCGCCCGACGTGAGGAATAATTCAGAACTCGAACACCATCCGTTCTGTTTCTTGAAGTCAAATCCATTAGTTTTGTATATGAATTCATTCTACACGGTGAAATTGAACGTTTTATTGCTGCCCGCGGGACATTTTTATTTCATAAAAATGAGCCAAATATTGCAAATAAAAATATTGCAAATTAAAAATAAATAAGGCAAACTCATGAAAACCTTAATCAATTAAAAAGTCTAAATTTCATTATTTTTAATTTTATTTTGACAAAATATTTTCACTCAGCCCGCCTCATATTTAAACCCGCCCGACGTGAGGAATAATTCAGAACTCGAACACCATCCGTTCTGTTTCTTGAAGTCAAATCCATTAGTTTTGTATATGAATTCATTCTACACGGTGAAATTGAACGTTTTATTGCTGCCCGCGGGACATTTTTATTTCATAAAAATGAGCCATCGCTTCGTTTTCGTTTGAAGCCCCTGATCATTGAACCAGCGAACCATGAACCAGCGCAATTATGTCACCTCATATTCAAGCATACATACACAGACAGACAGATAATTTCTTCTTTATGTATAGCATTAAAACCCGCCCGTTGTGCGGATGAATTCATAAAATAGAATTAATATTCATAATAATTCATATTCATAAAAATATTCCAAATTAAAAAAGAAAATGAAAACTCATCAGTGTCTTACTCAATAGAAAAGTCCAAGTGTGAATATTTTTATTTTTATTTTGACATAATATTTTCCCTCAACCCGCCTCATATATAAACCAACCCATTGTGCGGAATAATTCAGAACACAAACACGTAACAAACAATGAAAATCCTAGCATGTAAACCCGCCCGTCGTGCGAAACAGTTCATACTATTAAATTTGTATTCAATTCATGAGAGAAAAGGAATATGAATTAAAAAAGAGTTGAGTAAACCCATACAAAAGTCTAAATTTCTATATTTTCATATTTATTTTCACAAAATAGTTTGCCTAAACCGCCTCATATTTATACATGCCCGTCGTGCTGAATAATTCAGAACTCAGACACGAAACAATGAAAAATGACTACACTTTTTCATCATAATGTTTCCAAAATATTTTAATAACTTAATATCACCGTCTAGCATTGAAACCCGCCAGTTGTGCGGAGCAATTCATAAGATGAAATTCATATTTAATTCATAAACATATTGCAAATTAAAAAAGAAAACAGATATACTCATTAAAATCTTACTCAATTGAAAAGTCTAAATTCAATTATATTTTTTGACAACATATTTTCCTTCAGCCCGTCTCATATTTAAACCCGCCCGTCGTGCTGAACAATTTATAAAATAAAATGCATATTCAATCCATCAAATAAAATGCATATTCAATCCATAAAATAAACTGAATACAAATTAAAAAGCAAAACATTTAACATTTTCCCTCGAACAGCCTCATATTTAAACCCGCCCGTCGTGCGGAACAATTAAGCCCCAACACCAATGGTTCTTTATATATAAACCAACTAATGACAACTAACTAACTAATACTCAAATGGTTCTTTATTATATAATAATGGTTTTTTATTTAATGGTTCTATATGGTACAATAATTCAGTAGTTTACTTTGTTCCCAGTAACATTTTACCCGCCCGTCGTGCGGAACAATTAAGCCCCTGATCTATACCATTGAACCCGCGCAATTATGTCACCTCATATTCAAGCATACATACACAGACAGACAGATAATTTCTTCTTTATGTATATATATGGCATTAATACCCGCCCGTTGTGCGGAGCAATTCATACAATCAAGCAAATCATGAACCATTTAAAAAAATGAACTAAAAACACTTTTTTTTAAACCCACCCGTCGTGCGGAACAATTCATACAATAAAATTCATATCAAATCCATAAAATATAATGAATACAAATTGAAAAGCAAAAAATGTAAGCTATAAATATCTTGACCAATAGAAAAGTCTAAATGCCCGCGGGACATTTTTATTTCATAAAAATGAGCCATTGCTTCGTTTGCGTTTGAAGCCCCTGGTCATTGAACCAGCGAACCATGAACCAGCGCAATTATGTCACCTCATATTCAAGCATACATACACAGACAGACAGATAATTTCTTCTTTATGTATATATATAGCATTAAAACCGCATTAAAACCCGCCCGTTGTGCGGAACAATTCATAAAAATATTGCAAATTAAAAATAAATAAGGCAAACTCATGAAGACCTTAATTAATTAAAAAGTCTAAATTTCATTATTTTTAATTTTATTTTGACAAAATATTTTCACTCAGCCCGCCTCATATTTAAACCCGCCCGACGTGAGGAATAATTCAGAACTCGAACACCATCCGTTCTGGTTCTTGAAGTCAAATCCATTAGTTTTGTATATGAATTCATTCTATACGGTGAAATTGAACGTTTTATTGCTGCCCGCGGGACATTTTTATTTCATAAAAATGAGCCATCGCTTCGTTTGCGTTTCAAGCCCCTGATCATTGAACCAGCGAACCATGAACCAGCGCAATTATGTCACCTCATATTCAAGCATACATACACAGACAGACAGATAATTTCTTCTTTATGTATATACTAGCATTAAAACCCGCCCGTTGTGCGGAAGAATTCATAAAAATATTGCAAATTAAAAATAAATAAGGCAAACTCATAAAAACCTTAATCAATTAAAAAGTCTAAATTTCATTATTTTTAATTTACATTTTGACAAAATATTTTCACTCAGCCCGCCTCATATTTAAACCCGGCCGACGTGCGGAATAATTCAGAACTCGAACACCATCCGTTCTGGTTCTTGAAGTCAAATCCATTAGTTTTGTATATGAATTCATTCTACACGGTGAAATTGAACGTTTTATTGCTGCCCGCGGGACATTTTTATTTCATAAAAATGAGCCATCGCTTCGTTTGCGTTTGAAGCCCCTGATAATTGAACCAGCGAACCATGAGCCAGCGCAATTATGTCACCTCATATTCAAGCATACATACACAGACAGACAGATAATTTCTTCTTTATGTATATATATAGCATTAAAACCCGCCCGTTGTGCGGAGCAATTCATAACATGAAATTCATATTCAATTCATAAAAAATATGGAAAAATAAAAATGAAATAGGGTACACTCATAAAAATATTAATCAATTGAAAATTATAAGTTTAATTATTTTTATTTCGACACAATATTTCCCCTCAGTCCGCCTGAGTCATTTTTAAACCCGCCCGTCGTGCTGAATAATTCAGAACTCGAACACGATCCGTTCTGCATCTTGAAGTCAAATCCATTGGTTTTGTGTATGGATTAATTCTACAGGGTAAATTGAACGTTCTATTGTCTATAGTTGCTGCCCGCGGAACATTTTTATTAAAAAAAAAAAAACCTTTTTTTAAATGAACCATTTGAAAAAATGATCTAAAAACACTTTTTTAAACCCACCCGTCGTGCGGAACAATTCATACAATAAAATTCATATCAAATCCATAAAATATAATGAATACAAATTGAAAAGCAAAAAATGTAACCTATAAATATCTTAACCAATAGAAAAGTCTAAATGTGAATATTTTTGTTCTTATTTTGACAAATATTATCCCTCAACCCGCCTGATATATAAATCTGCCCGTCGTGTGGTATAATTCAGAACACAAACACGAAACAAACAATGAAAGATGATGAAATCTTTTCATCAGACTGTTTCCAAACTATATTTATTACTTAACATCATTCCCCAATATCATTTGCTTAAGTACTATTTCACTTTTACCGCTATAATATTTATTGTTAAAATTTATATATTTTCCGCTATCATTAAAACCCAATATAACCTGAGTCAAACCTACCCAACCCAACCCAACCATTCAATCTTGACCGCTCTCAGCCTAGTCTGAGGTGATTTAACTTATTAGTTTGTGATCACAAAATATACTGATGCGATCATAATTTGTAATCAGAAGACTGAGATTATCTACCCCAGGGGTCCCAAACACGCGGCCCACCAATACTTTTCTCTCAACCCGCCAATATAGTATCGGGACCAAACTGTAAGGTAGCTAAATTCACATTTGTTGCATAATACGATATAATTATACACCATTATCATATTATCTCATAATTCCCGGTTAATGCTTCCACTAATGCATCATATTCATACAGTTGTTATTTTTTGGATTACACCGATAATACAGCCCTTGATATTACAGCCGATATTATATTATGCAATCTATATTCTGCTACGTATTATTCCTAATACATATATCATCAGATCGCAAAATATATTTAAAGGTTCACATCATTCTCCAAAATCATTTGCTTAAGAGCTATTCTACTTTTATCGCTAGAATATTTACTGCTAGCAAAATATCATATACCTCGCTATCATTTAAACCCACTCTTTATAGATACATTTAATTCGCCCGTCGTGCGGAACAGTTCATAAAATATAATTAATATTCAATTCATAAAAAAATTAGTGCAAATTGAAAAAGAAAAACAAACCCACAGGAAAGTTATAGCTAATATAAAAGTCTAAATGTGAAATTTATGTTTCAATTTAGAAAACATGTTTTTCCACAACACTATCAAAACAATGCAATCTTCTGTCATCTCTATAATTCCAGGTTAATGCTTCCGCTAAAACAGCATAAGTTGGCATTACATGATATTGCAGCCCATATCCTTATGCAACTTATGCTTATGCAACTTGAAATTAAACCAATTAAATTACACAGTTAAATTCAGTAGTTTACTTTGTTCCCAATAGCATTTTACCCGCCCGTCGTGCGGAACGTTATTGAGGACAATAAAGCCTTTATATTCAGTAGAGTGTAGCATTAATTAAACTGTACGCAATAAAACCACACCATCCATGCTTGGAGATAATATGATGCATTCTTAATTGTGATTGGGCTTCAGTGAAATTTAATCGGTGTATATTCCTGTGTAATCGCAAGTGCGCATAATAGCTGTCAAATTGGCAATATGTCCTTTTGACTTTACACCGCCGTAACTTCCTTCAGATACCCTTTGGAAAATTACAAATTATACCGTATTGTAGAAGAAAAGATTTCTAGAACGATGGTATAATTTATTTTTATGTGTAACAAATAGTTACTGAGAAATAGTAGAAAAATGAATTAATTTTAGTCGCCCGGTGTTCAAGTGTAATTTTGGATGTATTTGAGAATTTTGCCAATTTTACACGTTTTTTGTATCATTTGTGGGTATAAATTATAGCTTATCTTGTAGAACACAAAATTCTCTACACAGTAGTATATTCCTGTGTAATCGCAAGTGCGTAAATTGTGATTGGACTTCAGTGAAATTTAATCAGTGTATATTCATGTGTAATCGCAAGTACGCATAATAGCTGTCAAATTGGCAACATGACATTTTGACTTTACACCGGCGTAACTTCCTTCAGATACACTTTGGAAAATTAATAATTATACCGTACTGTAGGAAACAAAATTTCTAGCACGATGGTATAATTAATTTTAATGTATGACAAATAGTTCCTGAGAAATGGGTATAAAAATGAATAAATTGTAGTCACCCGGTGTTCAAGTGTAATTTTGGATGTATTTGAGAATTTTGCCAATCTTACACGTTTTTTGTATCATTTGTGGGTATAAATTACACCTTTTCTTGTAGAACACAAAATTTTCTACACAGTAGTATATTCCTGTGTAATCGCAAGCGCGCATAATAGCTGTCAAATTGGCAATATGTCCTTTTGACTTTACACCGCCGTCACTTCCTTCAGATACACTTTGGAAAATTAAGAATTATACCGCATTTAAAAAAATACAATTTCCAGCACGATGATATAATTTATTTTAATGTGTGATAAATAGTTCCTGAGAAATAGGTAGAAAAATGAATTAATTTAGGCGCCCGGTGATCAAGTGTAATTTTGGATGTATTTGACAATTTTGCCAATTTTACACATTTTTTGTATCGCTTGTGGGTATAAATTATAACTTTTCTTGTAGAACACAAAATTATCTACACAATCGTATAATTTTTATAGCTGTACCATTGCTGGTTTATGAGGAATAGATAGGGGAATATTTACCAAAACATTCACGGTTTCCAGTGCTAATTTTGCATTTTTGACTTTGTCATTTTGACTTCACACCGCCGTAACTTTTTTTTAATACACTTTGGAAAATTAAAAATTATACCGTGTTGTAGCAAACAAAATTCCCAGCATGATGGTAATATTTATTTAGTTGTGTGATAATTAGTTTGTGATACATAGAGAAAAACGTATAGAAAGTCGGACGCGTGGAGTATAAATATAATTTTGAATATAGATTGAAATTTTGTCATGTTTACATCTTTTATATTCTATTTTTGGATATGAATTATAACCTATCTTGTAGAACAGAAAATTCTCTACACAGTGGTATAATCTGTTTGGCTGTACCATTTCTGGTTTATGAGGAGTAGATGGCAGAGCATTGACCACAATTTTCGCATTTTTCAGGGTTCATTTTGTCTTTTCACCGCTATAACTTTTTTTGATTTCATTTTTGAAATTTAAAATTTAATCTAAAGTGTAGACAAGAAAATTTCCAACGTGATGGTATAAATTGTTAGCGGGTAGGCTGAGTGGTGGCCGAATAATAGCTGATAGAAAATGGACCAAGGAGGGTCGAACACACACACACACAGACACACACACACACACACACACAGAGGATCTCTTTTATATATATAGATATAGCATTAAAACCCGCCCGTTGTGCGGAGCAATTCATACAATAAAATTCATATCAAATCCATAAAATATAATGAATACAAATTGAAAAGCAAAAAATGTAACCTATAAATATCTTAACCAATAGAAAAGTCTAAATGTGAATATTTTTGTTCTTATTTTGACAAATATTATCCCTCAACCCGCCTGATATATAAATCTGCCCGTCGTGTGGTATAATTCAGAACACAAACACGAAACAAACAATGAAAGATGATGAAATCTTTTCATCAGAATGTTTCCAAACTATATTTATTACTTAACATCATTCCCCAATATCATTTGCTTAAGTACTATTTCAATTTTACCGCTATAATATTTATTGTTAAAATTTATATATTTTCCGCTATCATTAAAACCCAATATAACCTGAGTCAAACCTACCCAACCCAACCCAACCATCCAATCTTGACCGCTCTCAGCCTAGTCTGAGGTGATTTAACTTATTAGTTTGTGATCACAAAATATACTGATGCGATCATAATTTGTAATCAGAAGACTGAGATTATCTACCCCAGGGGTCCCAAACACGCGGCCCACCAATACTTTTCTCTCAACCCGCCAATATAGTATCGGGACCAAACTGTAAGGTAGCTAAATTCACATTTGTTGCATAATGCGATATAATTTTACACCATTATCATATTATCTCATAATTCCCGGTTAATGCTTCCACTAATGCATCATATTCATACAGTTGTTATTTTTTGGATTACATCGATAATGCAGCCCTTGATATTACAGCCGATATTATATTATGCAATCTATATTCTGCTACGTATTATTCCTAATACATATATCATCAGATCGCAAAATATATTTAAAGGTTCACATCATTCTCCAAAATCATTTGCTTAAGAGCTATTCTACTTTTATCGCTAGAATATTTACTGCTAGCAAAATATCATATACCTCGCTATCATTTAAACCCACTCTTTATAGATACATTTAATTCGCCCGTCGTACGGAACAGTTCATAAAATATAATTAATATTCAATTCATAAAAAAATTAGTGCAAATTGAAAAAGAAAAACAAACCCACAGGAAAGTTATAGCTAATCTAAAAGTCTAAATGTGAAATTTATGTTTCAATTTAGAAAACATGTTTTTCCACAACACTATCAAAACAATGCAACCTTCTGTCATCTCTATAATTCCAGGTTAATGCTTCCGCTAAAACAGCATAAGTTGGCATTACATGATATTGCAACCCATATCCTTATGCAACTTATGCTTATGCAACTTGAAATTAAACCAATTAAATTACACAGTTAAATTCAGTAGTTTACTTTGTTCCCAATAGCATTTTACCCGCCCGTCGTGCGGAACGTTATTGAGGACAATAAAGCCTTTATATTCAGTAGAGTGTAGCATTAATTAAACTGTACGCAATAAAACCACACCATCCATGCTTGGAGATAATATGATGCATTCTTAATTGTGATTGGGCTTCAGTGAAATTTAATCGGTGTATATTCCTGTGTAATCGCAAGTGCGCATAATAGCTGTCAAATTGGCAATATGTCCTTTTGACTTTACACCGCCGTAACTTCCTTCAGATACCCTTTGGAAAATTACAAATTATACCGTATTGTAGAAGAAAAGATTTCTAGAACGATGGTATGATTTATTTTTATGTGTAACAAATAGTTACTGAGAAATAGTAGAAAAATGAATTAATTTTAGTCGCCCGGTGTTCAAGTGTAATTTTGGATGTATTTGAGAATTTTGCCAATTTTACACGTTTTTTGTATCATTTGTGGGTATAAATTATAGCTTATCTTGTAGAACACAAAATTCTCTACACAGTAGTATATTCCTGTGTAATCGCAAGTGCGTAAATTGTGATTGGACTTCAGTGAAATTTAATCAGTGTATATTCATGTGTAATCGCAAGTACGCATAATAGCTGTCAAATTGGCAACATGACATTTTGACTTTACACCGGCGTAACTTCCTTCAGATACACTTTGGAAAATTAATAATTATACCGTACTGTAGGAAACAAAATTTCTAGCACGATGGTATAATTAATTTTAATGTATGACAAATAGTTCCTGAGAAATGGGTATAAAAATGAATAAATTGTAGTCACCCGGTGTTCAAGTGTAATTTTGGATGTATTTGAGAATTTTGCCAATTTTACACGTTTTTCGTATCATTTGTGGGTATAAATTACACCTTTTCTTGTAGAACACAAAATTCTCTACACAGTAGTATATTCCTGTGTAATCGCAAGTGCGCATAATAGCTGTCAAATTGGCAATATGTCCTGTTGACTTTACACCGCCGTCACTTCCTTCAGATACACTTTGGAAAATTAAGAATTATACCGCATTTAAAAAAATACAATTTCCAGCACGATGATATAATTTATTTTAATGTGTGACAAATAGTTCCTGAGAAATAGGTAGAAAAATGAATTAATTTAGGCGCCCGGTGATCAAGTGTAATTTTGGATGTATTTGACAATTTTGCCAATTTTACACATTTTTTGTATCATTTGTGGGTATAAATTATAACTTTTCTTGTAGAACACAAAATTATCTACACAATAGTATAATTTTTATAGCTGTACCATTGCTGGTTTATGAGGAATAGATAGGGGAATATTTACCAAAACATTCACGGTTTCCAGTGCTAATTTTGCATTTTTGACTTTGTCATTTTGACTTCACACCGCCGTAACTTTTTTTTAATACACTTTGGAAAATTAAAAATTATACCGTGTTGTAGCAAACAAAATTCCCAGCATGATGGTATTATTTATTTAGTTGTGTGATAATTAGTTTTTGATACATAGAGAAAAAAGTATAGAAAATCGGACGCGTGGAGTATAAATATAATTTTGAATATAGATTGAAATTTTGTCATGTTTACATCTTTTATGTTCTATTTTTGGATATGAATTATAACCTATCTTGTAGAACAGAAAATTCTCTACACAGTGGTATAATCTGTTTGGCTGTACCATTTCTGGTTTATGAGGAGTAGATGGCAGAGCATTGACCACAATTTTCGCATTTTTCAGGGTTCATTTTGTCTTTTCACCGCTATAACTTTTTTTGATTTCATTTTTGAAATTTAAAATTTAATCTAAAGTGTAGACAAGAAAATTTCCAACGTGATGGTATAAATTGTTAGCGGGTAGGCTGAGTGGTGGCCGAATAATAGCTGATAGAAAATGGACCAAGGAGGGTCGAACACACACACAGACACACACACACACAGACACACAGACAGAGGATCTCTTTTATATATATAGATAAATTGGCGCATAAAAGTCCCCAGGAGACCGAGCAGCTGCTGGTAACGTCCAACCTCAATTATAATGAAGCTTCACGATGAATAACTATAACCATTTAACTATACACAAATTGGCAATTGATACATACCGTTAAATATTAATAGATACATAATTACAAATATATGAATAATTGTATATGCATTGTATTATTAATATTGTTATATTATATGTTATTATTATAAACAATTAAAATACAATAAGATACATAAATATTAACGGTTACTTCATTAATTTGATTAACAATTTCATGTGATAATTTGATGTATGAATCGAAAATATACGAATACAAATTTGTGTGCGTGCGTGTGTTTGTGGAATGTGCTTTATTGACTTAGTGTTTGAATTGAGATATACCAGTGGTTCTCAACCGTATTGGAGATACTAAACTCCGCAAGTTCCATACATGCATTTATCAAATTCATATCGCGTTTGAAGTATTATATGAGAAAAATCACAAATCACCTACGATCAAGACAGTCACACAAGTAGGCTTCTACTGAGTGGACCGAGTTGCTTGCAGCACATATATCAAGACCAAGTGATGTGGCGTGATTAACTGCAGCCAATGATGACCAATGAACGTATAGTAACGTAATAGAAACGTTGAATATATGTATGTATATATATATATATATATATATATATATATATATATATATATATATATATATATATATATATTTATATTTATATTATTTATATATATACAACAGTGCCAAGATTGCTGTTGATTTCAACAAATCGTGCATACATAATGGCCTCCTTCCAAAATATATATATATATATATATATATATATATATATATATATATATATATATATATATATATATATATATATATATATATATATATAAATCCACTGGCTCCTCAACTGGCCATCATATTCGCCGACTATTTGGACCAGCAATTTCAAACGGCATTTCATCGGCCACTCAAATACAAGAGATACATCGATGATATATTTGTAGCTTGGTATGACGACATTGACACCGCAGTGTTGCTAGCTACCGCCAATTCCATCTCAAATTTTATTGAGTTTACTATTGAGCTGCTGAAGAATGGCAGACTGGCTTTTTTGGACTGCAACATCAGCTACAACGGTGAACAATTTGTATCTGAGGTATACATGAAGCCTCACCACAGCGGCTCAATCACATCTTGGATGTCTAATGGTCCAAAAAGTGCTAAGTGTGCAATAGCATATGGGGAATTTGTGAGGGCTTCGAGAAGAGCCACTACACCGGCGACACTTCAGACTTCCATTAAGACCATTGAGAACCGATTTAGACAAAATGGCTACCCCGACTATGTGATCAAAAGGAGCAAGAACAAGGCAATTAGAGATATCAGAGTAGACAAGCAAGCTGAAAGCAAGGAAGCCAAATATTTTATCAAACTACCGTATCTGGGTGAGAGCAGTCGCCGACAATGTTATTCCCTCATCAAGAGAACAGGTCTCCAAGGGAAAATACGGGTGTGGTTCGACCCGGGTCGACCGCTGAAGCGGATTTTCGCTCCACCAAGAGAGCGTTTCAGGTGCGCACCACAATGTGATACCTGTGCCACATCCATGAGTCCCGACAGAAAACTATGTTGGAGGAAAAATGTCATATATAAGATATACATCATACATTTATAGTGTGCACGGTATGTGGAAAAATCTACATTGGTGAGACCTCGCGACCAGTACGTGTGAGGATCCTGGAACACTCCAACTATAAGCTGGGAGGTCCAATTATAAAGCATTTTATGGAAGAGCATAACAAAATGGAAGTATCGATAAAGTGGACAGTTATACACAGCGGAATATTAGACGATGCTACTAGAAGATATGCAGAGGCAGCATACATTCAAGAAAATGACTCCAGCTGCATCATGAACGGCTGCAAAGGAATTGAACTTAATTGCAAATTCTGATTTAATGGTAATATTTATTGCATGTAATTGTCGATTGTTAGTTATATATTATTACATATATATACATATATACATATATAGTTATATATTATTATATATATTATTATTATACTTAAAAGTGTGTCAAAATCATATACGCGTGTCTTAATGTTTATATTCATTTTTATCTACTAGATATGTTGTGTTCTTGGCTCATCTTTTTGATGTATTTTATAAAACAGTACTTGATAAAGCCTTGTTGAGGCGAAACGTCGTACTAATACATATATAATTGTGCCCGATGAAGTATACTTTTTTCATCATATATATATATATATATATATATATATATATATATATATATATACATGAGTTTATTATAATGGCTACAGGTCCCCCTTTACCCGAGGGGAAAGTATTATCCGCTCAGAGGCGGGGGTATCATAGCAGCCACGCTACTCATTGTTGCCTGCTTTTATGCTAATTATGATGGGCGAAATGATTATATACTTCAGCAGTCATACACACAGCGCTGGAGTCCGCATGCTCTGACCGCCATTGTGAAGACTCGTCTGGCGGCTGTTTTCATTTGGCTCCAGAAAGTGGAGATTTTGCCTTGTCTTGCCTTGTCAGCAGACTTTTTTGTGAGGCTTTCATCTTCATATTCCTCGATTGGAACGAATGTGTCCCCTATCGTGTCTTTTTCCTCAGTGCAAGGGGAATAATTGTATACTTCTTGATAATCTTCACATATCAGAGATTGCTCGCTGACAACGGGACTTTCACAACTGGAGCCGTGTGGCCGCTCTTTTCCAGCAACCATTTCTTGATCATATGCAGTACTGCTGAACGTTTCGAGATATTGTATCTTCTGACTAACGTCGTCTTCTATATCGCTAGTCATCTGGGATGCAGCAGCTCTGGTCATAATGCACGTTTCTGTATTACCTTGAGTCGTGCAAGCTGTATTTACCAGATCATACAGCGTGTTCCTGATCAACTGAGTATGATCCTCCTCATCCGATGAGTCCATCTTCTCATCGTAATCAACGTTCTTGGACGTATCGGGCAGATCATCCAAGTTGTTTTCTCTGTTGTCTTCTACTTCTTCGTCTTTACTGTTTTCTTCTTCCACATTTCTCAGTAGAGTTTGTGTGCACAATTGGTTGTTCATGGCACTGAGGTGATGCTGGGTTGAAACACCGGCCTGCACCTGGTCTTGTTCTTCAGAGCAGCACTCGGAACCAGGCACTTCTATAACTCCTCTCACAAATGTCTCCTCAGCTTTGTGAAAACACGGAGCTTCTTCACGTTTCTCACTCTCATCCTCCTCATCTAGACTGTCGATTTCAGTCTGCATCACTTTTTGGATTGAGATCAACATGCTGACAAACTTACTCCCCGTAGGGTTGGAGAAATCGAGGAAATCTGGTGTTTCAGTATGTGACGTCTGCACGGTTTTGTTTTCACCGCACAGTGTAGATTTATCGGCATGTTTTAAATGATGAACACATTCAGTGTTTGTCATCCCGATATTGTTAGTGGGTGATTGACAGTCAGGTTCTTCTGATGTCTGTTCAGTCTGGTCTGAATTGCACTTGACATTGTCTTTGTTCCCTGTGTTGCCTTCGTCATTCTCCTCCATGGAATCCAGTTCAAGCTGCAGTATTTCTTGTAGACCAGTAAGCATACTAACAAACTTGTTTTCGTTCGGATTGTAGTAATCAAATACGCCAGATCTTGTAGTCTCTGACGCTTGCCGAGTTTCGTCCTTGTTAATGCTGGTTGTGAAGATGCTCCGGTCACGTTGACGTTTTTCATTGCCGTTTTCATCCCACATATCTTCCTCCTCACTTTCCATGATTGTCTCCAGTTTGACAAACATGGCGATTGTCGGGTCGATGGTGTTGGATTGATATTTGCTGGCAGTTCGGATGACTTTGAACTGTGTTGTGGCTTCTGGAATGTTCACTGTCACCAGTGATAATCAATATTCTCGCTGATGTAAGAGTTCAGCTGGAATGTATGCAGCCAGTTCAATAACAAGCGCATGAATGACATCGTTCTAACAATTGCATTCAATGTGAATTCGCCTAATAAAACTTTCTCGCGGATTATATTCAAACGTTCCTTCAGTATGTGTTTTCTAATTTTATTCTCATTTCCGTGAAATTTTAGTCAATTTAGCGTGCATTAATATTGATATACTCCTGGTTTTTCATTTAAATTAAAAACAAAATAGATGTAGTCATATAGCCAATATGAATAATTGGGTTTCGCCTTCATACAAATATCTTCTCTATACAAAATACCTGGCTGCGCCCTTGATTAAGTTCAAGTAAGTTTATGTGTATGTGTTTGAGTTTGTGTTTAAGTTCAACTAAGTTTATGTGTATGTGTTTGAGTTTGTGTTTAAGTTCAAGTAAGTTTATGTGTATGTGTTTGAGTTTGTGTTTAAGTTCAACTAAGTTTATGTGTATGTGTTTGAGTTTGTGTTTAAGTTCAAGTAAGTTTATGTGTATGTGTTTGAGTTTGTGTTTAAGTTCAAGTAAGTTGATGTGTATGTGTTTGAGTTTGTGTTTAAGTGTGTTGTGTTTAAGTTCAACTAGGTTTATGTGTTTGAGTTTGTGTTTAAGTTCAAGTAAGTTGATGTGTATGTGTTTGAGTTTGTGTTTAAGTGTGTTGTGTTTAAGTTCAACTAAGTTTATGTGTATGTGTTTGAGTTTGTGTTTAAGTTCAACTAAGTTTATGTGTATGTGTTTGAGTTTGTGTTCAAGTGTGTTGTGTTTAAGTTCAACTAAGTTTATGTGCATGTATTTGAGTTTGTGTTTAAGTTCAAGTAAGTTTATGTGTTTGAGTTTGTGTTTAAGTGTGTTGTGTTTAAGTTCAAGTAAGTTTATGTGTATGTATTTCAGTTTGTGTTTAAGTGTGTTGTGTTTAAGTTCAAGTAAGTTTATTGTGCATGTGTTTGAGTTTGTGTTCAAGTAAGTTTATGTGCATGTGTTTGAGTTTGTGTTTAAGTGTGTTGTGTTTAAGTTCAAGTAAGTTTATGTGTATGTATTTCAGTTTGTGTTTAAGTGTGTTTTGTTTAAGTTCAAGTAAGTTCATGTGTATGTGTTTGAGTTTGTGCTCAATTTGAGTTTGAGTTTGTGTTCAGTGAGTTTGAGTGATCTCCTGTAATTTGCCTGTAATTGGTAATAATAATGATAATAATAATTATAGCAGCCGCCTCCCCGGCCCGGGGTCCTTCAACACTCGTCCACTCCCGTTGTCTCACGCATGATGTTGAAATTTATCATAAACTAGCATTAAAACCCGCCCGTTGTGCGGAGGAATTCATAAAATGGAATTAATATTCATAAAAATTCATATTCATAAAAAATATTCCAAATTAAAAAATAAAATGAAAACTCATAAGTGTCTTACTCAATAGAAAAGTCCAAGTGTGAATATTTTTATTTTTATTTTGACATAATATTTTCCCTCAACCCGCCTCATATATAAACCCACCCATTGTGCGGAATAATTCAGAACACCAACACGTAACAAACAATGACAATTCTAGCATGTAAACCCGCCCGTCGTGCGAAACAATTCATACTATTAAATTTGTATTCAATTTATAAGAGAAAAGGAATATGAATTAAAAAAAGAGTTGAGTAAACCCATAAAAAGTCCAAGTTTCTATATTTTCATATTTATTTTAACAAAATAGTTTGCCCAAACCGCCTCATATTTATACATGCCCGTCGTGCTGAATAATTCAGAACTCAGACACGAAACAATGAAAGAAAACAGATATACTCATTAAAATCTTACTCAATTGAAAAGTCTAAATTTAATTTTTTTATTTTTAATTTGACAACATATTTTCCTTTAACCCGCCTCATATTGAAACCCGCCCGTCGTGCTCAACAATTCATTAAATAAAATGCATATTCAATACATAGAATAAACTGTATAAAAATTAAAAAGCAAAAGTTTAACCTGTAAATACGTTCACCAATAAAAACTCTAAATGTGAATATTTTAATTATAAATTTGACAAAATATTATCCCTTAATCCACCTCATATTTAAACCTACCCGTCGTGCGGAATAATTCAGAACACTAACACGTACAAAACAATGAAAATTCTAGCATGTAAACCCGCCCGTCGTGCGAAACAGTTCATACTATTAAATTTGTATTCAATTCATGAGAGAAAATAAATATGAATTAATAAAGAAAAGAGTAAACCCAAAAAAATCCTATTTAAACCTGCCCGTCGTGCTGAATAATTCAGAACTTTGACAGAAAACAATGAAAATGACTAATTTTTTTATCATAATGTTTTCAAAATATATTTATAACTCAACATCACCATCTAGCATAAAAACCCGCCCTTTGTGCAGAACAATAAATAAAGTAAAATGAATATTGAATTAATAAAGATGATTAGAAATTAAAAAAGAAATAGTAAACCCATAAAAAGTCTTAACCAATAGAAAAGTCTAAATGTGAATGTTTTAATTTTAGATGTGGCAAAATATTTTCCCTCGAATTGCCTCGTATTTAAACCCGCCCGTCGTGCGGAACTATAAATAGAATATAATGAATCAGAAGGCAAAAAGCTTATCCAATAGAAAAATATAAATTTGTAAATTCTTGTTTTAATTATTGACGAAGTTTTTTTCCTCAACACTGCTCAAGTTCACACCCATCCTTCGTGTGTAGTAATTCAGAAGTGTAACACTATCAAAACAATGAAACCTGTCATCTCTATAATTCCAGATTTATGCGTCCGCTAAAACAGCATATTCATATAGTTGGCATTGCATTATATTACAACCCATATCTTTATGCAACTTAAGCTTATGCAACTTGAAATTAAACCAATTAAATTATGCAGTAAAATTCAGTAGTTAACTTTGTTCCCAGTAGTATTTTACCCGCCCGTCGGGCGGAACAATTCATGTGTAAATATTGAGGACAATAAAGCCTTTCTATTGAGTATAGTGTAGCATTAATTAAACTGTACGCAATAAAACCACACCATCCATGCTTGGAGCTAATATGATACGTTCTTAATTGTGATTGGGCTTCAGTGAAATTTAATCGGTGTATATTCCTGTGTAATCGCAAGTGCGCATATACCGTATTGTAGAAAACAAGATTTCTAGCACGATGGTATAATTTCTTTTCATGTGTAACAAATAGTTACTGAGAAATAGTAGAAAAATGAATTAATTTTAGTCGCCCGGTGTTCAAGTGTAATTTTGGATGTATTTGATAATTTTGCCAATTTTACACGTTTTTTTGTATCATTTGTGGGTATAAATTATAGCTTATCTTGTAGAACACAAAATTATCTACACAGTAGTATATTCCTGTGTAATCGCAAGTGCGCATAATAGCTGTCAAATTGGCAATATGTCCTTTTGACTTTACACCGCCGTAACTTCCTTCAGATATACTTTGGAAAATTGCAAATTATATCGTATTGTAGAAAACAAGATTTCTAGCACGATGGTATAATTTATTTTTATGTATAACAAATAGTTACTCAGAAATAGTAGAAAAATGAATTAATTTTAGTCGCCCGGTGTTCAAGTGTAATTTTGAATGTATTTGAGAATTTTGCCAATTTTACACGTTTTTGTATCAATTTTGGGTATAAATTATCGCTTATCTTGTAGAACACGAAATTCTCTACACATTAGTATATTCCTGTCTAATCGCAAGTGCGCATAATAGCTGTCAAATTGGCAACATGACATTTTGACTTTACTCCGCCGTAACTTCCTTCAGATACACATTGGAAAATTAAAAATTATACCGTACTGTAGAACACAACATTTCTAGCACGATGGTATAATTTATTTTAATGTGTGGCAAATAGTTCCTGAGAAATAGGTAGAAAAATGAATTAATTTTAGTCACCTGGTGTTCAAGTGTAATTTTGGATGCATTTGAGAATTTTGTCAATTTTACACGTTTTTGTATCATTTGTGGGTATAAATTATAACTTTTCTTGTAGAACACAAAATTATCTACACAATAGTATAATTTTTATAGCTGTACCATTGCTGGTTTATGAGGAATAGATAGCGGAATATTGACCAAAATATTCACGTTTTTTTGTGCTAATTTTGCCTTTTTGACTTTGTCATTTACACTTCACACCGCCGTAACTTTTTTTAATACACTTTGGAAAATTAAAAATTATACCGTGTTGTAGAAAACAAAATTCCCAGCATGATGGTATTATTTATTCAGATGTGTGATAATTAGTTTTTGAGAAATAGAGAAAAAAGTATAGAAAATCGGACGCGTGGAGTTTAAATAAAATTTTCAATGTAGATTGATTTTTTTCTCCATTTTACATGTTTTATATTCAATTTTTGGGTATGAATTATAGTTTGTTGAGTAGAACAGAAAATTTTCTACACAGTGGTATAATTTGTATAGTTGTACCATTGCTGGTTTAGGAAGAGTAGTCTGCAGAATATTGACCAAAATTTTCGCATTTTTCAGGGTTCATTTTGTCTTTTCACCGCTATAACTTTTTTTGGTTTTATTTTTAAAATTAAAAATTTAGCCTACAGTGTAGACAAGTAAATTTCCAACATGATGGTATAAATTTTTAGCGGGTACGCCAAGTGATGGCCGAGTAGCAGCTGATAGAAAATGGACCAAGAAGGGTGGGACAGACAGACACACACACACACACACACACACACACACACACAGACAGAGGATCTCTTCTATATATATATAGATAAATTGGCGCATAAAAGTCCCCAGGAGACCGAGCAGCTGCTGGTAACGTCCAACCTCAATTATAATGAAGCTTCACGATGAATAACTATAACCATTTAACTATACACAAATTGGCAATTGATACATACCGTTAAATATTAATAGATAAATAATTACAAATATATGAATAATTGTATATGCATTGTATTATTAATATTGTTATATTATATGTTATTATTATAAACAGTTAAAATACAATAAGATACGTAAATATTAACGGTTACTTTATTAATTTGATGAACAATTTCATGTGATAATTTGATGTATGAATCGAAAATATACGAATACAAATTTGTGTGCGTGCGTGTGTTTGTGGAATGTGCTTTCTTGACGTAGTGTTTGAATTGAGCTATACCAGTGGTTCTCAACCGTATTGGAGATACTAAACTCCGCAAGTTCCATACATGCATTCATCAAACTCATATCGTGTTTGAAGTATTAAAAGAAAAATCACAAATAACCTACGATCAAGACAGTCACACAAGTAGGCTACTACTGAGTGGACCGAGTTGCTTACAGCACAGATATCAAGGCCAAGCGATGTGGCGTGATTAACTGCAGCCAATGATGACCAATGAACGTAAAGTAAGATGAGATGAGAATGTAATAATGTAATAATGTAAATGAGATGAGAATTTAATAAGATGAGAATATATGTTTATTATAATGGCTACAGGTCCCCCTTTCCCCGAGAGGAAAGTATTATCCGCTCAGAGGCGGGGGTATCATAGCTGCCACGCTACTCATTGTTGCCTGCTTTTATGCTAATTATGATGGGCGATATGATTATATACTTCAGCAGTCATACACACAGCGCTGGAGTCCGCATGTTCTGACCGCCATTATGAAGACTCGTCTGGCGGCTGTTTTCGTTTGGCTCCAGAAAGTGGAGATTTTGCCTTGTCTTGCCTTGTCAGCAGACTTTTTTGTGAGGCTTTCATATCTCTCTCTTAATCGATGATCGCAAGTGCGCATAATAGCTGTCAAATTGGTAATATGTGCTTTTGAATTTACACCGCCGTAACTTCCTTCAGATACACTTTGGAAAATTACAAATTATACCGTGTTGTAGAAAACAAGATTTCTAGCACGATGGTATAATTTATTTTTATGTGTAACAAATAGTTACTGAGAAATAGTAGAAAAATGAATTAATTTTAGTCGCCCGGTGTTCAAGTGTAATTTTGGATGTATTTGAGAATTTTACCGATTTTACACGTTTTTTTATATCATTTGTGGGTATAAATTATAACTTTTCTTGTAGAACACAAAATTATCTACACAATAGTATAATTTTTATAGCTATACCATTGCTGGTTTATGAGGAATAGATAGCGGAATATTGACCAAAATATTCACGTTTTTTGTGCTAATTTTGCCTTTTTGACTTTGTCATTTACACTTCACACCGCCGTAACTTTTTTAATACACTTTGGGAAGTTAAAATTTATACCGTGCTGTAGAAAACAAAATTGCCAGCATGATGGTATCATTTATTTAGATGTGTGATAATTAGTTTTTGATAAATAGAGAAAAAAGTATAGAAAATCGGACGCGTGGAGTTTAAATAAAATATTTGAATGTAGATTGAATTTTTTTCCATTTTACATGTTTTATATTCAATTTTTGGGCATGAGTTATAGTTTGTTGAGTAGAACAGAAAATTTTCTACTCAGTGGTAAATTTTGTATAGTTGTACCATTGCTGGTTTAGGAGGAGTAGTCTGCAGAATATTGACCAAAATTGTCGCATTTTTCAGGGTTCATTTTGTCTTTTCACCGCTATAACTTTTTTTGGTTTTATTTTTAAAATTAAAAATTTAGCCTACAGTGTAGACAAGAAAATTTCCAACATGATGGTATAAATTTTTAGCGGGTAAGCCAAGTGATGGCCGAGTAGCAGCTGATAGAAAATGGACCAAGAAGGGTGGGACAGACACACACACACACACAGACAGACAGACAGAGGATCTCTTTTATATATATAGATAAATTGGCGCATAAAAGTCCCCAGGAGACCGAGCAGCTGCTGGTAACGTCCAACCTCAATTATAATGAAGCTTCACGATGAATAACTATAACCATTTAACTATACACAAATTGGCAATTGATACATACCGTTAAATATTAATAGATAAATAATTACAAATATATGAATAATTGTATATGCATTGTATTATTAATATTGTTATATTATATGTTATTATTATAAACAATTAAAATACAATAAGATACATAAATATTAACGGTTACTTCATTAATTTGATGAACAATTTCATGTGATAATTTGATGTATGAATCGGAAATATAAGAATACAAATTTGTGTGCGTGCGTGTGTTTGTGGAATGTGCTTTCTTGACGTAGTGTTTGAATTGAGCTATACCAGTGGTTCTCAACCGTATTGGAGATACTAAACTCCGCAAGTTCCATACATGCATTTATCAAACTCATATCGTGTTTGAAGTATTATATGAGAAAAATGACAAATCACCTACGATCAAGACAGTCACACCAGTAGGCTACTACTGAGTGGACCGAGTTGCTTACAGCACAGATATCAAGACCAAGCGATGTGGCGTGATTAACTGCAGCCAATGATGACCAATGAACGTAAACTAAGATGAGAATATGAGTTTATTATAATGGCTACAGGTCCCCCTTTCCCCGAGAGGAAAGTATTATCCGCTCAGAGGCGGGGGTATCATAGCCGCCACGCTACTCATTGTTGCCGGCTTTTATGCTAATTATGATGGGCGATATGATTATATACTTGAGCAGTCATACACACAGCGCTGGAGTCCGCATGTTCTGACCGCCATTATGAAGACTCGTCTGGCGGCTGTTTTCGTTTGGCTCCAGAAAGTGGAGATTTTGCCTTGTCTTGCCTTGTCAGCAGACTTTTTTGTGAGGCTTTCATATCTCTCATATTCCTTGATTGGAATGAATGTGTCCCCTATCGTGTCTTTTTCCTCAGTGCAAGGGGAATTATTGTATACTTCTTGATAATCTTCACATATCAGAGATTGCTCGCTGACAACGGGACTTTCACAACTGGAGCCGTGTGGCCGCTCTTTTCCAGCAACCATTTCTTGATCATATGCAGTACTGCTGAACGTTTCGAGATATTGTATCTTCTGACTAACGTTGTCTTCTATATCGCTAGTCATCTGGGATGCAGCAGCTCTGGTCATAATGCACGTTTCTGTATTACCTTGAGTCGTGCAAGCTGCATTTACCAGATCATACAGCGTGTTCTTGATCAATTGAGTATGATCCTCCTCATCCGATGAGTCCATCTTCTCATCACAATCAACGTTCTTGGACATATCCGGCAGATCATCCAAGTTGTTTTCTCTGTTGTCTTCTACTTCTGCGTCTTTACTGTTTTCTTCTTCCACATTTCTCAGTAGAGTTTGTGTGCACAATTGGTTGTTCATGGCACTGAGGTGATGCTGGGTTGAAACACCGGCCTGCACCTGGTCTTGTTCTTCAGAGCAGCACTCGGAACCAGGCACTTCTATTACTCCTCTCACAAATGTCTCCTCAGCTTTGTGAAAACACGGAGCTTCTTCACGTTTCTCACTCTCATCCTCCTCATCTAGACGGTCGATTTCAGTCTGCATCACTTTTTGGATTGAGATCAACATGCTGACAAACTTATTCCCCGTAGGGTTGGAGAAATCGAGGAAATCTGGTGTTTCAGTATGTGACGTCTGCACGGTTTTGTTTTCACCGCACAGTGTAGATTTATCGGCATGTTTTAAATTATGAACACATTCAGTGTTTGTCATCCCGATATTGTTAGTGGGTGATTGACAGTCAGGTTCTTCTGATGTCTGGTCTGAATTGCACTTGACATTGTCTTTGTTCTCTGTGTTGCCTTCGTCATTCTCCTCCATGGAATCCAGTTCAAGTTGCAGTATTTCTTGTAGACCAGTAAGCATACTAACAAACTTGTTCCCGTTCGGATTATAGTAGTCAAATACGCCAGATCTTGTAGTCTTTGACGCTTGCCGAGTTTCGTCCTTGTTAATGCTGGTTGTGAAGATGCTCCGGTCACGTTGACGTTTTTCATTGCCGTTTTCATCCCACATATCTTCCTCCTCACTTTCCATGATTGTCTCCATTTTGAAAAACATGGCGATTGTCGGGTCGATGGTGTTGGATTGATATTTGCTGGCAGTTCGGATGACTTTGAACTGTGTTGTGGCTTCTGGAATGTTCACTGTCACCAGTGATAATCAATATTCTCGCTGATGTAAGAGTTCAGCTGGAACGTATGCAGCCAGTTCAATAACAAGCGCATGAATGACATCGTTCTAACAATTGCATTCAATTTGAATTCGCCTAATATAACTTTCTCGCGGATTATATTCAAACGTTCCTTCAGTATGTGTTTTCTAATTTTATTCTCATTTTCGTGAAATTTCAGTCAATTTAGCGTGCATTAATATTCATATACTCCCAATTTTTCATTTAAATTACAAACAAAATAGATGTAGTCATATAGCCAATATGAATAATTGGGTTTCGCCTTCATACAAATATCTTCTCTATATAAAATACCTGTCTGCGCCCATGATACACATCATATTCAAGTAGACACACAATATGTGCATTGTATTCAACTTGTCTCTGAAGAAGGACCCCAAGTATTGCCTTCGTTCCATAAGATCTCGCAGTCGGTGTGACAGGGTAGTTAGTTTAGTAGCGTTCAGTGAATTGTTTCTAGAAACATGTTGACCAGCTGTTATCTAAATATAGTCACTGTCACTGTAGAATAACAATAATAGATATTGCTATCATGTATGCGTGTGTGTCGGCCTGTGTATCCGTCTCTGTGTGTGTGTGTGTGTGAGCTTACCTAGTTATGGTAGAGGAAATGAGCTTACGCTCGGACTGTCCTGTCTCTTTCTCACTGAGTATCCAATTTATGTTTGAAGTCTCCTATAGTTTTGGCCTCTACGATAGTCTTGTGCAATTTATTCCAAACGTCAATTCGCCTGAATAGAAAACTGCATTTATTTTTCTTTTTGCACCGAGGTTTTCTTCTGCGAGCTGTGTGTGTGTTTGTTTATCATGTGCATATATGTCCATGTGTGTGTGTGTGTATGTGTGTGTGTGTGTGGACAGCGGGCCTGTTGACTACGGATCCTCGACGCTCGGAACGCAAGAAGACCGGCAAGAGAGGTGCCAGAAGAAGCAGAACTTACAGGAAACGCTAGCCACTTCAATACCCTTACAATGTGTGTGTGTGTGTGTGTGTGTGTGTGTGTGTTTGTATTGTACTGGTGTATGTATATTGTGTATCGTATATACACACGTTTTCTCTCATCAGCGTATCATCAAAGGACGGTGTTATGCGAACAAGACGTTATATTGAATCTCAGTGGCGCATCAACACACACACACACACACACATATATATATATATATATATATATATATATATATATATATATATATATATATATATATATATATATATATATATATATATATATATATGTACGTGCCGCCTAGACTCATGAACACAATGGTCGCATCGCCACAACGCACACACAAACAAACAAACAAACAAACACACACAAACAAACACACACACACACAAACGAACAAACACACACAGTTACACGAGCACGTTTGAGCGTGAAAGTTGGAGCCGTCACGAATAACGTCATACAAACACACACACACACACGCCAACACATATGGCCAATAGCTAGCCTGAGTTGACTGCGGCGGCGGCGGTGGCGGCGGCGACTGTTTGGCGCCGCTTCACGTCCCAATTGTAGACGCGCGCCACGCTCACCTGCACCGTGGTCATTTGGTCGCGCAGAAAGTCGACATCGTGGTCGATGCGCGCCAGCTCGTCGGCGGCGCGACTTCGGCGATCGTCCAGCTCGCGCTCGGCCTCGGGCAGCCGGTACTCGAGCATACAGCCGGCGCCCAGCCACACGACCACGCTGTCGCTCGGCGGCACGACGGCGCGCGCGTACACCTGTAAGCAAGCAGGTGAACAAAACAGTGAAAACAACTTTCCCAGTACCATGTGTGTATTGAACCGAGCGGTGTTTCTCGGAACGTGGATCATATACGGTCCCCTTGTGGGCATATTTTTTATGGACCACCAAATTCAATCAGGGGCCACGAAATATTTATGTTCAAACAATGTATTCGTTTATCTAATTATTTTCGATGTTGTTCATTTCAATCGTATGGGGGCAAGTACTATTTCTGCGGGGCCACAAAGGCTTCCATTGTGTTTTACGACAACGACAACGTGTATTTGCTATAGCGCCGGTAAAACACAAGCGCGAAAAATTGAAAACATCAATTGAGGTAAAACGATCTATTGTGGTAAACCGACAATTATTAAGAATAAGGGAGAAATCAGCAGATAAAAGAGCGTGAAGTCACAAAAGAAACCTGGTGTTGAAGGGAACCAAGAAAAAGGTTGAGAACCACTGGTAAAGAGTAGAGGTTCTTAACCGGGGGTGCGTTGATTCCTGTGAAAAATTTAGAAAAGATATATGTTCCACCTATGGTTTATATTTTCCTCTCGTATATAATGATGTTTCACTTAATCCTCTTGAGAATTGTGCCAAGAGATATATCTACTTCCCTAATGAAGGCAAATATTTATTATATCTTCCTAATGATTGCATAAGGTTGCAAAAAACTGGACAATCCAGGGGGTGCGAGAATTGACTGTTGATTTTTAAAAAAGGGTGCAAACAAATGAAAAGGTTGAGAACCACTGATATGTGATGTGTACTCTCATGTACTGTAAAATGTCGTGTAATAATTTGAGGTATGATGATATAATGAGCAAAATAATGCACCGATATGTGGAATTAACTGTCAATGTGTATACATACGTATAGATGTATGAATCGAAATTGAACTTTACTGGACTCCACTTGATTGAACCCGGAATAATTAGGAATATAAAACAATTGCTTCATCGGGCACTATGTATCAATATGCTTGCGTACAAACGTTATCGCCACACGGCCAGAAGTAAGCATATATACATAGTGACCGATGTACTTATTGCTAGTGATACTTGTGTAAGATCATACAACTATTACTGGAGTGCCGTCAGAGGGCGCTGTTATATGATTACACGCTGAAAGACACGGGAATCACAAAGGAGTGCCGTTGCCAAGACCTGCTACTCCTGCCTGTGATATGTAATCTGACCTGCTCAGACAGCAGAAAGTGCGTGTTGGCGTCGACGCCGGCCTCCGCTTGCTCCAGCAGCTGACGCACGATCTTTAGTGAGTTTTCAATGTCGGGCAGCTGTTGACGTAGCCGTTTGCGACGCGCCAGCAAGTTGGACTCCATGAAGCGGTACTTTTGCAGCTGCTCCTCGAGCTTGTGCAGCACACTGCCGGCGCTCGCCTCGCCCGCATGCTTCATGTGCGCGTCGACGTTGTCAATAAACTCGGCCTCCGGAATGCCGGCGTACGACTTGACGGCCGGCTTGTCTTGTGCGTCATCCTTGTTCGGCATGCCTTCGTGGTTTTCGCTGTTGTTGCGCGATGATGTAGCGTCGTAGCTGCGTCTGTAAACGAAGTGGAGAACAAGAGAATAAGATTTGAGTAATTGTACATGCGAGAGTATGTATTCGATCAGTTGAGCTTTAACACAAGAATGCACCGCGAGCTATATTTATATGCATTCGCTTGGACTACGCGGCTTTAACAGCAAAACATGAGTGAAATTATCGAGACAAAATATAATGGGAAATTTCCAATACGAAAAATATCAATGCCACTCAGCTAAAGTACACGATCATCAATATCTGCTAAAGTACACGATCTTGGCGCTCAGCCACAAGTCGCAAACATGTTTTCAACAACCTATTTTAGTCAGCCCAAATATACGAAGCACACGCACTTTCTAGTTTGGCTGATCTGATCAATCCAACGCACTGTCTCGACATAAAGATAGCGGCAAGAAAATAATCCAATTAAGACCCGGCTAATTTAACAATGTAAAAATAACCACCAGTTGAAAAATACAGATAGATGAGCATGTCCATACATATACATACCTTATATCAAGAACCACAAAAAGTATGCGAATAAATAACTACACCCACCTGCGACTGAAGCATTGGCGAACTCGTAACAGATTCGCCAAATTGACAGTCAAAGTTCAAAATACAATTGTGATTCTCGTACGACAAACACACATGGCTGGTTGATTGACCTAGCGTTTGTGTTTATTGTGGTCGTATGCTATTCTCTGCGTACGTTATTGACATTATTCATCTGTATAATTTTGGATGTATTGATTATGGACCCGTCACTCAATGAAAACCATCTCGGATATCACTCATCATTTGATTGTAAATGGTCGATTAGTCAAGTTATTCTCATGTTTAGAATTTTTCGCCACAGTAATTTGTGTAATCGTTGCTGGCGTTTTTGGTTTGGTTTCAAATTGACTTTGGTTCGGCTCAATTGCGTAATATCTTGTTACAGCTTCGATGACACAGCTGCTGCCGACAATTATGACAGACGCTGCGGCTCCGTCGACCGCCGCCGTGCTCAAGACTAGCGCGCGCCTTACATCGCTGCTGCGCCATTTCACCAATGTCAGCGGCCACGATGCGGCATCGGGGCAGGCGCTAGACACTCGGGTGTCGCTCGAACAGCTGGTGTCGGAGCGGGAGGCGTTTGACAATGCTTGTCGTGTCAGGTGAACGTGAATTCATGTGGGCTGGTATGAGCATGTCTTGACGAAAAATATTACTGCCTGTACATGGTACAATATTACAAATACATCCACGCTTATAATTACCATAATTTGTGTGTGTACTCATCTATTTGTACTCAGCGATTTGTTTACCACAGGAGATGAGCTGTGCTCGTGCTGTCCTGTCTCCAACCAACCCTCTAACCCATCTTCCCTTGAATTTTCAGTATTTCACACTATCCAGTCTTTCTTTAAATGCTCCTACGCTTTTAGCTCCTACAATATCCTCCCCTAAGTGATTCCAGACATCAACACACCTATATGGGAAACTATACTTCTCAACATCTCTCAAACATCTAGTCCTTTTTCAGTTTTTTTCCCATGACCCCTCTTGCCTGAATTATCCCAAACTATACAATTATCCCTATCCAACTTTTGCATACCCATTTTTTGTCTAAAAATGTGTGTGTGTGTGTGTGTGTGTGTGTATGGATCAGTGCCCTGTCAGAGACTGTGATAAATCCGCCCTTCCGCTGAATGTATGTGTGTGTGTACGCTTATGAATGTTTGTACATGTATGCGTGTCTGTTTGTTCAATGCCGCATTGTAGTTATTGCACTGTCTGCGCATCTGAGACGCAATATGTAGATATTGCGCAATATAAATGTTGAATTAAATGAAAATGTGTTTGTGTCTGTGTGTGTGTGTGTGTGTGTGTTTCGCTTACATTAATGAGTGAACGTTTGAGATGATGAACGAGTCAGATGATGATGATGATTTGATGTATGTGCTAGCAGCAAATCACAGAACCAGCCAACAGACACAAAAAAAACAACAACCAAAACCACACTCTTATTCACCAAGCAGTCACACACCCTCCTTCCACAAACGCTTCACACCAACCACCCTCGCCGTTCACCACATACCTGCTGTTCCCACTCCACACCATGTCAACACACGTACACTCACAAGCAATCGTAACCGCGCACACAAACACACACACACACACACACACAAACCTTTTGATTCCACTACACACCATGCCAGCATGTGTACACTCACAAGCTATCGCGATCACACACACACACACACACACACACACACATACAGATACGCGCACACACGTCCAAAGCCCACTAGATACATATTTCCAACGCAAATATACACCACAAATGCTTACATTTGAATGAACGCTGTTGCAACGGGGGGATCTTGGGCGGATGTTGCAGTAAAGTGGCTGCGTACTGGCAGCGCATTGTGACGGCCGTAGTGGAGGCGGGCGGACGGCGACCGCTGCGCCATCTACAACAGCTCGTGCTGCAGCTGCTTGGCGACGACGTGCCGCCGCAGCTGGTCGACGAGACCTCGGCGCTGGCCGTACGCCAGCTGGCCGGCTGTCAACAGCTGCAGGAGGCCGATCGCCAACGGCTGCTCGCTCTGCTGCCAATGATCTCGCGCCAGCAAACCGATCAGCTGTTACAGGTTTCTGGCGAGGTTTTCTAGTGTTTTTTTTTGGTGTTCGGGCTATTATTGTGTGTGTGTGTACTGCTTTATTTGTTATCATTGCTAATAATTACAGGCTAATACAGTAGCATGGGAAGAATACAACCCCTATTACCACCCTGCGGTGGTACCATGTACCGAAAACACCTAAAAGATGTAGAGAGAGAAAGTTCGAAAAGTTCAGTTTTTAGTATAGGAAGATGAAAGCGAATAAAGAATATCTTGCAGTGAGTTTGTCTAAGTGTAAATAATTATATAAAACTAAGAGTAAAGAGTCTTGTGTGTGAAATGTGTTGAGCTTTTATTCAAGTATTGTTGATGGTGTACAAAAAAGATGGTTGGGTGGACGTAATATATTTGGGCCTTAAGAAAGCTTTTGACAAAGTACCACATAGGAGGCTCTTGTGGAAGATTGAGCATGAGGGAGGAATCGAAGGAAAACTGCTAGAGTGGATGAAGGATTTTCTGATGAATAGAAGAATGAGAATTGTGGTTTAAGGAGTATCTTCGGCATGTGGATCAGTAAAGATTGGAGTGCCACAAGGGTCTGTACAGGAACCCATCATGTTCTTGTTATATATAAATGACTTTGTTGAAGAACTTAAACTTTATATTAGCTGTGAAGGATTTTTTCGCGCAGAGTTTGTGGGCATTTTTTGTACACAGGCTTAAAATACAGAAATGGGTCAAAACTTGTCACTGAATAACGTGGCGCGTGTGTGTGTATGCTACGTCACTTTGCCCATCAATGTCGCGTCATTGTTTGCCGCCGTTGCAGGCTGTGAATGACGTCACATGCGAGCTGAGTGACGACACAATGACGTCACTGTTGTCCGCCGACCTGACCAGCCAATCGACAACACCACAAACGCCATCTTTCGGCCACAATCTGAAACTTGCCGACCTGACCGAGTACGAGTGGTCACGTGACCTGCCGCTGCCGACAGCGCCCTCTACGCCGGCCGATTCCGTGGAGGATTTATTCGGCGTCTTGGGCAATGCCGCAGGCGGCTCCAACAGTCACACATTGGTGAGTGTGTTTGTGTGTGCTATCGTTCAGTGGTGGGCGTCAATTGGCCTTGTATTCGAACAGCACACGCCTCCTCGTAGCCAAGCGGCTAAGACGCACGCTTGCTGTGTTCAGTGTGCATATAAGCTGGCTCTGGCATTGACAAACAGTTGCTGAGAAGTTGTACGTGTGTTTGTGTGTGTGTGTGTGTGTGTGTGTGTGTGTGTGTGTGTGTGTATGTTCAACCGTTTCTACGCTCTCATGTTCATTTGTATGTGTATGTATTTGTGTGTGTATTTATATGCACACAGCCGAAGCAGAGTAGTGTGAGCTGCGACCGCATCCAATACGGTTCACAATGGCTGCACGATGAGTTGCGGAGCGCGGGCGTCGGCGGCGACGATACCACCGCGTCGGTGTCGGATTTGTCGACGTCGGTGATTAATTTGCTCGCGTCAGACCGCACCGACGATCAGCTGCAAAACGAGGTGAGTCACAATCAGTGCGCACTCGGCTCTTGTTTATTCACGGTTTCTCCGTCGCTTGATGTCTTCTGTTTCTTCCTGTCTTTCCTGTCTATTTCTTACTTTTTTGTCTCTTTGTGTCTTTCTCTGTTTTTTGGCTTTTGCTGTCTTTTTCTTTCTCCTGCCTTTTTATGTTTCTTTCTGTCTTGTATCTCTGTTTTTTTCTCTGTCGCTTTCTGTTTCTTGGTGTCTTTCTATATATCTCTCTCTCTCACTTTCCATTTGCTTCTGTCTCATTTTATCGGTGTTTCTCTGCTCCTGTTTCTTCATCCGTATTTTTGTTTTATTTGGTTTGTCGTTTGTGTATTTGTAAAGTTGTTAACCTTTATATTTTATGTTTCTTACTCTCTTGTTACCTTCTTTCTTATTGTTTCTCTCGCTTTCTATTTATATTTCGCTTTGATTTTCTGTCTCTCTGGTTTTCTCTTTATGCTTTTCACTCTCTTTCTGTTTCTGATAAACATGAACTCCGATATGCTGAGGAACATTTCAAACAGCAATTCCATCATCTTGTTTATTTTCTTTTTGTGGGCCACAGTTTTCTGCTCTCTCCATTCACATCCATAGTTTTCGATTATTAATCGGCAGAGGCTAGTTAGATTGTAAAATAAATCAATATCGTGTATATTTTAAACAAGAACATGTATCTATTTTTAACTGTATTTAAAAATCACATGCAAGCATAAAATTTTGTGTCCAAAATATATTAATATATAAAAAAAAAAAATTACAATAAAATAATAAAAATAATATATTTTTTAATTCTTGTTTATGTGCGTGCTGGCAGTTATTTGAGCTGCTCGGTGTTGACTGCATTGACGTGATTGGCCGCTTGTTCAGTCATCGCAGCCAGATTGTCACCGCTTGCAGCGCCGAAAATGACGCAGCAGCCATTCCTCGTCACCTGGCGCACAAGCTCAGCGCCACCGTCAAAAAAGGTCACTGTCGCCACACTCCTGCATGTGTGTTTGTGTTTGTGCGTGTCTTCGTTGAATTGGCATCGTTGTGTTTGCTTGCCGATGAAAATGGTTCACTGTCGGCAAACTCTGAATTCACTGAATTCACTTCACTGAATTTTTCCATGAACGTCCATATATTTTTGTGTTTTTTTGTAACAAAGCGCGATTCGTATAGTGATTCGATTTGTATTTTGTATAATACTTAATACAAGTATATTTAGATATATATTTGAATGTGGAAGCAAGGAGAAGTGGTATGTTTATTTTGCTCAGACTCAATTGGAATATTCACCACAGCTCCTAATTTACACACACACACAAACACGGAAAAATATACACATTTAACAACAACGATTTAAAAAAACAACAATAACAAAGAACAACAACAAATAATTTAATATGATGTTTATTAATGAATTAAAATATCTAATTATAATCCAACTGAAATGTGTTTATGTTTGTGTTTTATGCCAAACTTGTATATCACTGATTTGATGTGCTAATATCGCTTTTGCCGTGTGTGTTTGTGTATGATTGTATGTTTGGTGTTTAGGCGGTCGATGTGTGCCGGGCGGCTCGGTGGTTGTGCAGACACAGCGCGAGCTGGAGGCGCGCAAGTTGCTGCGGCGCGAGGAGAAACGGCTGCGTCGTCATGGCAACGCGGCGCAGTCGGCTGGCCCCGGCGCCGGCGGAGGTGTTGGCATCAAGGAAGCCGACGATCAAAACAGTCGCTTCGATGCCGATCTAGCCAAAACGTTTCGGTTAGTGGCCCGTGTTGCTCTGTTCAACTTCAAGTTCTCTTGTTTTTTCTGCTGAGTTGCCTCAGGCCATGTATTCTTGGTGAATTGTCCCACTTTTCGCCTGGGTTCTGTCATGTCTGACTTCACTGTTAACTTATGTGCAGGCCGCATCGGACCACTTTTTTGTTGCTATGTTGTGTGTGTGTGTGTGTGTGTGTGTTGTTACTAGTTATTCTTACTAGTAATATCGGCACAGTAATGAGTCAGACAGGCTCGTGACTGCCGCCTTCCAGTCATGTCTTATTTCTTCTTGAACAATTGTGTTGTTGATTGATGTACGACTTCGCTTGCTAACTTTTATTCCATCTTTTTATTAATCTAGCCGGCAAACTGTATTTATATGAATGTCCTCTTTAATCCTCCGTTTTTGAAGGCCAAATTGTGATTTCTGTCAGATTTTGAAATTTTAAACAACTTCCTATTTTCAATTACTTCTTTCCCCATCTATAAACTTGTTTGTGTGGTGTGTGTGTGTATGTGTGTGTGTGTGTGTGTGTGTGTGTGTGTGTGTGTGTGTGTGTGTGTGTGTGTGTGTGTTTTGTCTTGCACTGTGAATCGAGACAATGTTATCTATTTGTGTTTGTACAGCAAGACCGTTCTCTCTATTTGAGATTCTCACAGTCCATTGTTTTGCTTTGCTGCATGTTTTGCTTTCTCGTTGTTGTTTGTGTACATGTTTATTTTTTTACTTAATCTATTTTCTTTCGTTAATTATGGGGCTGGCAAACCATCCGCTTTGACTTATGCTTTATTGTCAGGTTGAATTTTTGTGCTTATATTCATGTGTGTTTATGTACAGCTGGAAATTAATATTCTCAACCAAAATCTATTCTATATATATATATATATATATATATCCTCTCAATTGAGACCATTCTTTCTATTTGAGATATTTGTGTGACTGCACAGCGAGATGGAGGTGCTGAACGCCATGCGGGCGCCGCTGTTTGACTCCACTTCTTCCGCTGGCTCGAGCGACGCGACCCGGCCAACCCAGCAACAGAAACTGCCGTTCGTCTTCGACATGTTGCAGAGCGTCAGGCAGAGTTCGGCCATGATCGGCGGCCGCAAGCTGTGTCTGCCTGCCGACTGCGTGTGGCGGGACGAGAAGAATTACCAGTCGGTCGAAATTCCGGCCGTCAGCACGCCACCTGGAGAAGTCGGCTCCCAGCGTGTTGCCGTCCAGTCTCTCGACAAGGTACTAAATGCATTATGTTGCCGTCCAGTCTCTCGACAAGGTACTAAATGCATTATGTTGCCGTCCAGTCTCTCGACAAGGTACTAAATTTATATATTTAGTACCTTGTCGAGAGACAAGGTATGATTGGATTCAGGCATGCAAATTCACCGCGCATGAATAAAAGGATTTCATCTTAACTGACCTGATTACAATACAGAACCAAGTTCAGTATAATTCAAATAACTGCAAGCGTAATTTGTCCGCGTACGATTTTGTCTTTAGTGAAATTTCAAGGTATTTAATTCGCAATGCAACGTTAGATCTTCTTTTGTTCTTGTTTATTGATTCATATCGTTCCGAAAGTGTTTGAAGTTAAATTTAGTGTAGTAATATTTACGGCTGGTTTCTTTCAAACGATACGTTGAAGTGGCGAATTAGAAGCGCGAAGCGTGCCGTTTTGTTGTTAAACGGCGTGTTGCCGTTTAGTTATTCAACAAGGTACCAAATACGTTGTGTTGCCGTTTAGTTATTCAACAAGGTACCAAATACGTTGTGTTGCCGTTTAGTTATTCAACAAGGCACCAAATACGTTGTGTTGCCGTTTAGTTATTCAACAAAGTACCAAATACGTTGTGTTGCCGTTTAGTTATTCAACAAGGTACCAAATACGTTGTGTTGCCGTTTAGTTATCCAACAAGGTACCAATTTCCCTTCGGAGTTGTGTTGCGGTTCATTTATGTCTATTAACTTGTTTGAGCCTTTCCATCTGTTTCATTTTTATTCAAGTTCTTATTTTTCATTTATCGCTCTGTGTTTGCATGTGTGTGTGTTATGTTTCACTGTATTCAGAGCAGAGTTTTAATTGCTGAGTTTTTATTGAGACAATATACGTAATTAAAGTCACCTCACATTTCGCTTGAGTTCGGTTGTATTTCACATCATGGTAAGCTTATGTTCAGGCTGCTTTGGACCTGAAATATAATCGTACCCGGTGTTTGTGTGTGTGTGTGTGTGTGCTGTGCTTGGTCGGCGCTAGCTGGGTCGGCTGGCGTTTCAGGGCATGTCGGAGCTGAACCGCGTGCAGTCGGTGGTTTTTCCTGCCGCCTACCACTCCAACGAGAACTTGTTGGTGTGTGCGCCGACGGGCGCCGGCAAGACTAACGTGGCTCTACTGACCGTGGTGCATCAGCTGCGCCAACATATGGAATCAGGCGCCGATAATCTGAACGATTTCAAGGTGCGACACACATACACACACACACACACACACACACACTCACTCGCACATGTATTGCATTTTGAATTCATATTTAATGTATTATGTTTTGTTGTTGAGACTAACTGGTAAATATTAATAACAAAATATGTAGATTATATTTGTTATTGATATAACACGCAAATTTTACTTGTCAAGTGTCAAAATATGTATATTTTAATTGTTCATCAGGTTATTGATATTGTTATTGATAATAAGTTATTGATAATAAGAAGTTAAACCAGCTCGTACGAAGGTTAGTTGCCTCTATTGTGCATGCGTGTACGCTTATGAATGTTTGCACCTGTATTTGTTTGTTCAATGCCACATTGTAATTGTAGTGTAAATTGTACTGTCTGCGCATCTGAGACACATTGTGTGTAGAGACTGCGCAATATAAATGTTTATATGAATGAAATGAAGTGCATGTGTGTATTTATCTGTGTGTGTGTGTATGTTTGCAATGTGCAGGTATATTTACAAGCACGTACACACATATATACAGTTAAACATCGCGATATAAGGCGCTAGTTGGGGTTCAAACAATGCCACCGCATTATATCTGATTGTGCTTTATATCGATTTGACTGTATATTTTTTTACCCTCGTGGTACAAGATAATGGATAATTAGGCGTGTAGAACCTTATTGCGCCCAACTAATTATCTCGCTTCATCGATGCGTCTTATATAGATGATTGACTGTATCACTAGAGTTTATTGGAGGCCGCGTTGTCGACATTTATGACGGTCATGGCAATTCGCTGTCATTGTGAATGCGTGGTTTATATACTGTATTGTTGTGGTTGAGTTTTTGTGTGTCGCTTGGATTATGCATGCGGTTACATACTAAGCTTGTTTTTCTTAAACTAAGAAAGTTTTTGGGCGTTTCCAGTACATGGAGCCACCGCAGGGTGGTAATAGTGCACTTGCACTTTTCCCATATCACCCCATGTCACGCATTGTCAAGTACACCCGCTAGCACACACACACACACACACACACACACACACACACGCGTGCATACTGGGTTGAATGAAAAAAAGAATGGAATGGAATTATTGCGGTTTAGCGTTATTTTTACACCAAATCAATCATGATGTATGACTTCGATTTTTACGATCAGTATCAATCAATTTATTTTAAATCAATTTATTTACCGTTTATTTACATTGACTCAATCATGACTTGATATTTGTGTGCTTTTTTCATTTATCTTCGTGTTTCATCGTGTTTCATTGACTGGGGCGCCGTATGGTCTGACAGACCGGTGCTTCACGTAAACACCAATTATCATCATCATAGGTTGATATGGCAGCACAACACTTTTCCTCTCACCTTTTCACGATACTGTGTGTGTGTGTGTGTGTGTGTGTGTGTGTGTGTGTGTGTGTGTGTGTGTGTGTTTGCCAGGTGGTGTACGTGGCGCCGATGAAGGCGCTCGCCGCCGAAATGACGGCCAGTTTCGGTCGGCGTCTGCGCTCGCTGGGTGTTGTCGTGCGCGAGTGCACGGGTGATATGCAGCTGAGCAAACAACAAATCAGCACCACACACATGCTGGTGACCACGCCGGAAAAATGGGATGTGCTAACGCGCAAAAGCACCGGTCTGTATGTCCGTCTGCCAGCTTTGTGTGTGTGTGTGTGTGTGTGTGTGTGTATCCTCTGTCCTTTTGTGTGTGTGTGTTCATGCTTGTGTTTGTGCGTGTGTGTGTGTGTATTTTTGTATTTGTGTGTGTGTGTGTGTGTGCTTGTGGGTGGGTGGGTATGTTTGTGTGTGCTTGTGGTTTGTATATGTTTGTATGTGTATATGTATGCAAGCCTCTGTGTGTATGCATGTGTATATATACACGTAGTCGGCGTGTTGTTACGGATAATAAACATTGCTGGAGCTGTCCAGTTTCATAATGCATTTTCATCGAGCTTTTTCTCAAATGAGCTCTGTTCATACTCCTTGTGTGACTCTGTGCACACATCTTTATTCTATTTGTATATGCATATGTATGTGTTTGTGTCGGCAGGAGACGTATCGCTGACACAACAGGTTCGGCTGCTTATTATCGACGAGGTTCATTTACTGCACGGAGACAGAGGACCCGTGGTCGAGGCGCTGGTCGCACGAACTCTGCGACTAGTAATTTCACTCTCTCTCTCACTCACTCACTCACGAGTGTTGATATCATACGTCATTCACATGTGAATTGATCATCAATTGGACTGCCCTCGCTTTTAACATCAACGGCTAACTATACATATTTTGCATGACTCACAGTTAATTAATGTTATTTAGTTGAGTCGCAGTCACGCTCTTCCAATTTTGGTCTCAATCATTGATACACATTAATAACATTATTTTTCGCGCAATATTCAGGTGGAGAGTTCGCAGAGTATGATACGTATTGTCGGTCTGTCGGCCACACTGCCCAACTATATCGACGTGGCTCACTTTCTGCGCGTGAATCCAATGAAAGGGCTCTTCTTCTTTGACGGCAGGTGCTGTTTTTTCTTTTTCGTTTTAACTTTCTGCCGTAGTGCCGCTCTATTTGTCGACTAGCTGGTTAGAATTTTCAAAAGATACGGTAAATTTTACGGATATAAGAAAAACAACTAACGTATGCATATTTATTTATCAAAGGAGACAAATGCATGGTGACTACTCACCAGAAATTCACTAATAAAAACCAGTCAGTCATAGTTATTGCCAAAAAAATAGGAATTAATCAAAGTGGCGTTTAATTTCAGATGCCGTTCAAATAGAAGTTTGACGGTAATTTCGCTGTATCGTTTATACTTGTGTTGAACGGCTGAATCTTGTTTTTTCTGATATCCACTGGCTATTTATATATTATATTACGGCCATTTTGCTAGAAAACTGTTCAATAGATTGCATATTTGTTTGCACTGTCTGCGAATTCGCTGACGAACCGAATTAGTTCTTGTTTATTCATACGTCAATTTAACCTTTCTTCTCGATTAATTTGTTTTTGAAAATTTGTGTGCGATTATTTGCTATCAATTTTATTAAACTCAGACAACACAAGCTATTCACCTTCAATTGTCTTTCCAATTTTTATTTAATTACATTTTATAATACTGCTAGATTGTATGCTGGAAAAATACATGAATAAACGCACGCGTCTGTGTTTGTTTATGTTTTGCGTTGCCATGGCGACACGCACGCGCTCAGGTTTCGCCCGGTGCCGTTGACACAGCGGTTTGTGGGCGTTCGCGGCGTTGGTACGGTGAAACAGATGCTGGAAATGGACTCGGTGTGCTACGATCAGGCGCACGACATGGTCAGCAAAGGTCACCAGGTTAGCGGACGCCCACGCTAGCTCAGATGACTAAGCAGCCAGTGCGTCATTTTTGTAATTCTTGTATATATATATTTTTATTTTATTTTTTTTATTCTTGTAAATTTTAGATATTATATTATTATTTAGGTATTAAATTTTTGATAATTTTAGATATTTAGCTGGTTATTGTTGCCAATTTTGTAAATTTACACAACTGCTTTTGTAAATTTATGTAATTTTTGTAAACTTTAGATAGATCATTGTTTAGATATTATATACTAGATAATTTTAGATGTATTTTAGAATTTGAGGTAATTTTAGATATTTAAGTAATTATTTTTGTACATTTTTATAATTCTTGATGTTCTTTTTTGCATCCAGCAGTATTTCTGCTCCAGGCATTTTCTTTTCTGGCGGCGTGCAATCATGACGTGAAGCGGTGTTATAATTGTGCTAGGTGATGGTGTTTGTGCACGCACGCAACGCCACCGTACGCACAGCGTTGGCTCTGCGTGATATTGCCAAGAGGCGCGACCAATTGTCGGCATTTAGCTGCGCAGGCGGCGGCGGCGAAAACGGCGCAGGCGCCAAATTCGGCGCGGCGCAGCAGCAAATGTCGCGCAGTCGCAACAAACAGCTGCGCGAGCTGTTTGACGACGGTTTCAGCATCCACCACGCGGGCATGTTGCGTCAAGACAGGTGTGTCACACACACGCACACACGCGCATACAAACACATACATACACATACAAACACATGCTTACATACACACGCATGTGGTGATTAATTAGATGAACAACAACAATAACAAAAACAACGTGTATTTTCAATAGCGCACAAATATCAAAACATAAGCGTAAAGTTGAATAAGACAACAGGAAGACAGATATGCCGGAAAAATGACGTAAACAAACAATAAAAAATGTTTTTGCTCATCCGCCTTTGATAAATGATGGTGAAATAATGAAACAAAATAATAAAGTCTTGAAATAAAATAATATAATATATTAATTCAATCAAACAATAAAGTAAAACAATTAATTAATTATTTAATTAGTTTGATACTAAATGCGTCTGCTCCTGTGCACACTTTCAAATACTCAAAGTCATAAACTCTGTGTGGATTTCTCTGTCTTCGTCTAGGGTGTTACTGGGACATTCGAGTATGTATTGTATGTATGTGTGTGTGTGTGTGTGTGTGTATGTTCTTACCGAGCTGTTCTTACCGAGTTGTTCGCGCATGAATGAGTCAGAAACTCGTGTCTCCTGCCTTCCAGAGATCATAATTGTCTTTGAATTTATTTGTTTTTGGCTGTCCTATTATATTTTGCGGTATTCTATTCCAAAAATCTATACTACGTTGAGAGAAACTGTACTTCTTTATATCTTTTTTTGCTCTACTTTTTTGAAGACTTAGAGCATGTAAACATGTGTAACTGGTCGGCATGTAAATGTGTGTGTGTGTGTGTGTGTGTGTGTGTGTGTCAGGTCGATGGTGGAGCGTATGTTTTCCGACGGTCTGATCAAGGTTCTGTGTTGCACCTCCACGCTGGCCTGGGGTGTTAACCTGCCCGCTCACGCCGTCATCATCCGCGTGAGACGACTCAACACATTGCACTGCCATCTTATGCGCTGTCAGAATATCTTATTTGACGTTGACAATTGATTTCTAATAAGAAGACCATAATTGGGACAATGGTTACAATAATGATTATTATTACGTTTGTTATTACCGTAAATGCTCTATTTATCCGACATAGTCTACTAATGCGGCAGGCTCTAATAATCCGGCACCCTCAGGTATGGGTTGAAAAATAATCCGGCACCTTCGTGAAGCTGGAGCTCGTCCTCGCTTGAGATGCAATTGTGGGATTCCATCATAACAAAAGACACGTGGGCGATTACTACACAGAACAATACACTGTGGAGATACGCGTCTTCTCTCGTCCCTGTTATCAGTGCACTATTTTTTGTGTTGCAGTTTTTGCGCAATCCTACCGTGTGGAGTGACCAAAAATTATCCGACAGGCTCTAATAATCCGGCAGGCTCTTATAATCCGGCACCATACGCAGGGGGTCGAAAAATAATTCGGCATTTCGGATAAAAAGAGCATTTACGGTATATTACTAATTGTTAAATTAGTTCACAGCGACCAGACATTCTCACCCTATGTATTATACATTGTCGCTAGCATAAATAACCAGCTCAGCGTCATTTAACTGTTTTAAGTGCTTGTGTTTTCTCATGTGATTTGTGTTTTTGTCTGATGATGGAGTCCGGTAACTAGGAAGCGCTACGTAATATGTATTATTATTATTATTATTATTTATTATAGGAAAATCTAGTGGCATATGGGAAGAGTGCAAGCAGTATTACCACCCTGCGGTGCCCCATCTACTGGAAGCTAACAAAATATGTGGATAGTTTGAGAAAAACGAGCTTAGTTAGTGTGTGAGCCCATGTACAGCCCGAAAAAAATCTAGAATCAAATAGAATTGAATAGCTTTCGAAGTGTTCAAGTAGCAACGACCAGAAACTGGCAAGAAACACAGAAGAATCCAGCAGAACGAAAATAGCAAAATGTGAAATTTCACTTCAATTGAATGTCGTTTGTAATGGCGCATGGCTTGGACAGGGCACCGACATTTACGACGCCAAACACGGCTCGTTCGTCGACGTCGGCGCGCTGGATGTCATGCAGATATTTGGCCGCGCCGGTCGGCCACAGTTCGACGCGTCCGGCCACGCCACCATCATAACCAGCCACGCCAAGCTGGCCAACTATTTGTCGCTGCTGACCAATCAGTGCCCGATCGAGAGCAGCTTTGTGCAGCCGCTGGCCGATAATTTGAATGCCGAGGTAGCCAGGACACTCAAGTATGCGTATATATGTGTGTGTGTATGTGTGTGTGCTCACCTATTTGTGCATTCTGTGATATAAGCTTCCGCTCGAGCTGTTCGTCTCCAAATCATGATTTATCCAGACTTTCTTTGAACGATTGAATTGTTCTCGTTTTTACTGTTCCGGGCTGTCTAAACTATTCCACCTGGTCTGTGCTCCTCTTATGAGGAAAACTGTCTTGTTTCATTATCTGTCGGCATTTTATTTTTTTCCAATTTCATACCTTGTCCACTTTTATTCTTCTCATTCCAATCAATACAGCTTTTCCAGTCCGTTTTTTGTAATCATCTTATGTATTTGAATGCGTTAATGTCTGCCTCTGTGTATTTGTGATGATAATGACTGGTGTTTTAGGGGCACACCGTCCTCTCAGACAGCATGGCGTCCCTTGTGTGTGTGTGTGTGTGTTTGTGTGTGTGTTTGTGTGTGTGTTTGTGTACGCTACATGCTTACTTGTGTGTGTGTGTTACGTCAGATATGTCTGGGCACCGTATCGACTGTGGACGAGGCTGTCGAATGGCTCAGCTACACTTACTTGTACGTGCGTATGCGGCGCAACCCACACGTCTATGGCATCAAGCCTGAACAGCTGCGCGACGACCCGCTCTTGGACGCCAAATGTCGTGAGCTTATCCACACAGCTGCGACGCGATTGGATGCCGCGCTGATGGTTCGCTATGACGCCAGCACTGGCTATTTGAACGTGACCGATCATGGCCGCACAGCCAGCCATTTCTATGTCAAATGCGACACAATTGAGACGGTCAACGAGCTGCTCAACTCCAACATGTACCAGCGTGATATTCTCGCCATGCTGTCGCGTGCCCACGAGTTCGAGCAAGTCAAGGTAACTGCGACCACCGCGTTTCTGTGTGTGTATTCTTGTTTGTTAAAGGTTAAAAGCTTCAAGTGACAGCTGCTACACGGGAAGAAGCCGAAGCTTATGAACACACACAGGTGTGTGCCGTGCAGCTCGCTGCCACCGCAGAACCGACCCTCTCCACGCTATGGCGCCTCAAGGACGGAAGACGTATTAGAGAAGGCCACCTCCCCAGAATGCATGACACAACTCATGACTGATATCTGGTACCATCATTTACTGCTGGGTGGACAGGGACTGTTGGATTATAGAATTCACCCAGAGAAATTCTGCTCCGCCGGGATTCCAATCACGAATTCCCCTTGTGAGGCGGGTGTGCTACCACTACACCACGGAGTCCAAATTGTATGTGTGTTTGTCTGTGTATGTGTGTTTGTGTTATTCTTTGTATGTGTATTTTTTGTTTATGTGTGTACTTGTGTGTTGTGTTGTATGTTTGTTTGTTTGTATGTGATTGTGTGTGTGTGTGTGTGTTCTGCGTGTGCCCGTATATGTGTGCGTGTGTGAGTATATACGTATGGTTATGTATGTGTTTTATGTGTTCATGTTAGCATGCGTGTATGTGTGTGTGTGTGTGTGTGTGTGTGTGTGTGTATGTGTGTGTGTGTGTGTGTGTGTGTGTGTGTGTGTGTGTGTGTGTATGTGTGTGCTAGCTCGTATTATTGTCATTGTGGTATTTAATACACTCATTCAAGATCCCACAGGAATAATGTGTACGATTGCATGAACACCTTGAATCCATATATCATCCATTGTTTTGAAATAATTGAACTCGATACCAGTTGAAATATTTCGTCCTTATGTTTACTCAATATGAAGAATTTAGTTTCATTAATCACACAGTGATATCGTTCTGTATCGTTCTTATATCAATCGAATTACACGACTGAAATTGTCTGATATATTATTTATACACGTTTAAGCGCGCCTGTGTTTGTATTGTTTGATGCTGGAGTTATTTTGTCTTCAAAATCAGGTACGCGACGACGAACTGGACGAGTTGGACCGGCATCTGCAGGACGACTGTGAGGAGCCGGTGCTGGGCGGCGCGGAGAACGTGCACGGCAAGGTCAACATCCTGTTGCAGACTTACATCTCGCGTGGCAGAGTCGACTCGTTCTCGCTCGTGTCCGACATGAACTACATTGTACAGGTGCGCATGCCACATGCCAACAACCACCATCGTCGCGATTATTGTATTGATTGTGATTATAATCAGTGTACTGATTGTGTTGATTATGTTGTGTTTATTGTACTGATTGTATTGATTATAATAGTTGAGTGTGATTATAATCAGTGTACTGATTGTGTTGATCATCTTGTGTTTATTGTACTGATTGTATTGATTATGTTGAGTTTATTGTACTGATTGTATTGATTATGTCGTGTTTATTGTACTGATTGTATTGGTTGTGCTGAATCTATTATGATTATTGTATTGGTTGTGTTGATTGTGATTATTGTACTGATTGTATTAATTATGATGATTGTATTGATTGTGATTATACTCATTGTACTGATTGTGGTGTGATTATGCTGTGTTTATTGCACTGATTGTGTTGATTCTGATTATAATCATTGTACTGATTGTGTTGTACGGCTTTTATCGATTGTATTGATTGTGATTATAATACTGATTATATTGATTGTGATTATTTTTATTGAATGTATTGATTATGATGATTGTATTGAATTTACCGGTTGTATTGATTGGGTGCCGTGATTCTACTGATTGTACTGTGTTGATTGTGGTGGATTGGATTATCAGATTGTGTCAACTGCTGCCAGCACAATGAAGACGCATACTTCAATGCAATTCGTTTAATTACCAACCACTGGTATATTTACGTGCGTGTGTGTGTATGTGTCTGTATATGCCTGTGTGTGTGTGTGTTTGTGCGTGTGTGTATGTATATGCATATGTGTGTGTGCATGTGTGTGTCTGTATATGTATATGTGTGTAAGTAAAGTGAAGTAAAATGTAATGTGTATATGTGTGTGTATGTGTCTGTATATGTGTGTGTGCGTGTATGTGTATGTGTATTGTGCAATTGTTGTTCTGAAATACCTGATGAAGGAAGTTCTTTACTTTACTTCATATATAGGAAGTTATTTACTTTACTTCATATCATGTGTGATCTGAATACACCAGAATGCCGGGCGTATATGTCGCGCACTGTTTGAGCTGTGCATGGACAAAAAATGGTCGCTGATGGCCGGCCGAGCGCTCAGCTGTTGTCTCCAACTGGAACGGCGCCAATGGCTGTCAGAAACACCGTTGCGTCAGTGTCTGGGCGGCGGAGGAGGCGAGGCGGCCGCATTAACCGTTGATCTGCTGGACAAACTGGACGCGCGGCAGCAGCAGCTCACTGTTGACGTGTTGCGCGAGACGCCGGTGCGTGAGCTCGGCGCGCTGATTCGCGACCAGCGGCGGGCGGCGGCCGTACAACGAGCGGCGCGTCATCTGCCGGCCGTGCGGCCGTCGGCGTCGGTGCAGCCGATCACGCGTCGAGTGTTGCGTGTGCGGCTGACGTTGACGCCCGATTTCAGCTGGTGCGACCGACTGCACGGACGCGTCGGCGAGCCGTTCATCGCCTGGGTTGAGGATCCCAGCTCGGATTTCATGTATCACAGTGAGCGCTTCTTGCTGGCCCGCCGGCTGGTGGTGAATGGCGAGTCACACGCGCTTGTCTTCACCATTCCGATCTTTGAGCCTCTGCCGTCGCAGTATCTGGTGCGTGTGGTCAGTGATCGTTGGCTGGGTGTGGAAGCCGTGTTGCCGCTGACGTTTCAGCATCTGATTCTGCCCGATCTTCACCCGCCACACACAGGTCTGCACGCGTCTAGTTATGTTGTGCACACGTATTTTTCAAGCACACACACACACACAAACATGACACTATCATTTAATGGAGGCAGTATTGTCACAAATGACGGCCAGGCTAATTCGCTGCCGAAGTTGGCTTCCCCTAATGCTCTAATATGTTCTGGCCGACGAGCTCGTTCTGGGACGCCACGGCGGTAGTTTGAAAAATTGCGTCTATTTTTAGCCGTTGTATTGTATTTTAATCGTTTATGGCTTTCCGCATAGATACGATATGTTGTTATATCTGCAAGTGTTGGTGTGAAAATTTACAACAATGTAGAAATTCGATGGTGTAATTGGTTGAAGAAGTGAAAAAAATTCATCAACGGAAATTCAATTCGGCAATTCATTTGACCGTGTTCATATCTCCTCTCTCCGCGTGTATGTCTGTGTGCATTTGTGGGTGTGTGTGCGTATATGTGTCAGTGTTTGTGCCTTTATGTCTGTCTGTGTGTGTGTGTGTGTTTGTGTGTGTGTGTGTATGTTTCTTTGTTTGTATATCTTTGTATGTACGAGTATGTGTGTATGTTTGTGTATGTATATGTTTATTTGTTTGTTTACGTCTCGTATATGTGTGTGTGTGTGTGCTTATCTGTTTGCATGCTTGTGTGTGTATGTCTCGTATGTGTGTGTGGGGCCAGATTTGTTGCCACTGGAGCCGCTGCCTGTGACGGCACTGCAGAACGTGCACTATCAAACACTCTACTCGTTCAGCCACTTCAACGCCGTACAGACGCAGATCTTCCACACGCTCTACCACAGCGACCACAGCGTGGTGCTCGGCGCTCCCACAGGCTCAGGCAAAACAATTGCCGCTGAGCTGGCCATTCTGCGCCTGTTCAACACGCAACCACACGCCAAGGTGAATGCAAAACAGCACAAACTAGCATTTGAACCTTGTTATTCTCTATTTATTTTTTATTATTGACTAATATTTATTATATGTTGTTTATTAGTTTGGTTTGAATTGCCGTCTATGAAATGTAGGATCTGTCCAATTCAGCTTTAGAAGTACTTTCGAAGTATTTCTATGAGTGCTTCATAAGTGAATGCCGACGTTGTAATTCATGACGCACAGTAGGCGTTCGTTTCGTTTATTTTTGTCTTCCTAGCGTTTATTTTGAGCCAAATTCGTTCAGAATTGCCAAAATAGTAAACTCCGGAAAATTTGGAACAAAAGTCTTCAGTCCGGAAAATTGAAATTAGAATATTCACAAAAAGTTTGCATTTGAGAATAGACTTAAAATAAATGTATTTTACCAATTCATTTATTGAATTTATTTAGCATTTTTTCAGTATTTAATGTAACAAAACCAGAAACTAAAATATATTCAGCCAGGCGCGCGTGGGCATCACCGCCCCACGCGCGCCTACAAGACGTCACACGCCGACATCTTTTCGAACAGGACTCCTCGCTCACACCGTGACACACGGGAGCACACACACACACACACACACACGCACGCACAGTCCTCACGCCCACCGCCACAACCAATCAGCGGCGAGCCGGTCACTCGCTCGCCGCCGCGGGGCATGCACACTTCACCAAACGCATACATACAAACACATCAACACACAACGCAAACGCAAACGCGAACGCAAACGCGAATCACACACACACACACACACACACACACACACACACACACACACACACACACACACACACACACACACACACTCCAACGCGCTCTCACACTCTCTCTTTCGCTCACAATCACACCACATTTAAGTCTAGCAGTCTTTAAGCTCAGGTTTGACTTGAGACGGTGAATTAAGATAATATTTAGACCGTATTCGAACGGCTTTCTGGAGTCTTTTGAATAGCTATATTTGCGAAGGAAAATCATATGTGTGTGTGTGTGTGTGTGTGTGTGTGTGTGTTGTGGCTGCGGTATCAGGCGGTGTATATTGCGCCGATGAAGGCTCTGGTGCGCGAGCGACTGGCCGACTGGCAGCGTCGCCTGGGCGCCACCTCGCCGCTGGGGCGCCGCGTGCTAGAGCTCAGCGGTGACGTCACGCCCGATGCCAGCGCCCTCTGTGCGGCCGACGTGATAGTCAGCACGCCGGAGAAATGGGACGGCGTGAGTCGCAGCTGGCAGACGCGCGATTATGTCCGCAAGGTGGCGCTGCTGGTCATCGATGAAATTCACCTGCTAGGTGGGCGGGTTTTTGTTTGGGGGAGGGGCAATGTGGCATTGGGTATGCTCCATTCAGAAGTAATTCGGAAGTGCTTCTAAGCGTTCGATACACACTTTAGAAGCACTTTGGAGTGAATCCAGAAGTGAATGAGAAGTTGTCATTCACGGCGCAGGAGAGGCGTTCATTTAGTTTGTGTTTGTTTTCCGAACATTTTGTTTCGAGTATAATTCGTTCAGAACTGCAACAACACTAACTACATCTTGAAATATTGTGCAACAAGTAAATCGTAAGCAAAAATATTAACATGTGATCGGAACAAACAACACCTGCTAATTGACTGATATACAATCATGAATGCCGCACTTCTGAACCCGTGTTCGATTCATGCACTTCGGAAGCTACTAATTCTTAATTTTACATATAATTTGCCTCCAAACCTTGATTTTCTCTGTGTTCATGTCCGTGTGTGTGTGTGTGTGTGTGTGTGTGTGTAAGTAAGTAAGTAAGTAAACGTGTATTGCCATACGAGTATACAGAAACATGAGAAAAAAAAGTATAGCAATATTGGCAAAAGTTCATCGAGCCAAAGCTCTTAGATGAACACATACAATTTCCAAAAGGTAATTTTCTACAGCATTTTCACAATTTGCACGCACGATACTACAAGAATGTCAACAATGTGTGTGTGTGTGTGTGTGTGTGTGTGTGTGTGTGTGTGTTTGTGTCAGGTGAGGAGCGTGGACCGGTGCTGGAGGTGATTGTGTCGCGTGCTGCGTATATTTCGTCGCACACCAAGCAGACGGTACGCATTGTGGGTCTCAGCACAGCCATGGCCAACGCGGCTGATTTGGCCGACTGGCTGGGTGAGTTTTGACGTGACGTTTGCGGCGCACTGCCCATGCTAAATGTCTCTTTTAATTCCGTGTACTAAAACGTAGATAAATCAAATAATTGTTGAAAGTGTGATGCGGATTTTAGTTGTCCAAATGAAAATGTAAAAAGTAAGTGTGGTGTGATCGTGTGCAGTGAGAGAGAGTGTGTGTGTGAAAGATTGTGTGTGCGTGAACGTGTTAGTGTGCCTATATGTGATCGTGTATGGTTGAATTGTATATTGCGTGCGAGAGTGTGTGGGCGAGTGTGTATAGCTGTGTCGGTAAGTGTGTGCAGTTGTTTCGGTGTGTGTGTGTGTATGCGTTTGTCGAGTATGCATGTCCCGCGGCGGCGAGCGATTGACCGGATCGCCGCTGATTGGTTGTTGCGGCGGGTGAGGACTGTGCGTGTGTGTGTGTGTGTGTGTGCTCCCGTGTGTCACGGTGTGAGCTTAGAGTCGTGTTTGTGGTGCGATCGGAGTGTGACGTCCTGTAGGCGCGCGTGGGGCGGTGATGCCCACGCGCGCCTGTCTGTAATATATTTTAGTTTCTGGTTTCTTTTACAAGCTATTTCGGCCTTTTTGTTTTGGAATTATTTTTGTCTGCGACCCGGCTTCAGCAGCGAAGATGGTGCCTTCCAGCATCAGTAGCGGCCTACCAGCGGAGAACAGCGGTGGAGGTGCTCGGCGGCGTGTCAGGTTGGTGTGCAGGGGGACGGCAGTGCAGCATGATGCCGGCGGGAGGCAGCTGAGGAGCTGTGGCCGAGGGATGCTGGTCGTCTCGCCTGCACTGGTGTAAGGCACGTCGCCGGGCAACTACAGGATTGTCAGTGGAGGCGACGATCGCTCGTGGAGGATGCTGGTGCTGGACGGCAGGTGACAGATAGGGGCTGCTGAAGCCGGAGGAAAACATGACGAACGACGGCGACGGCGTGGCCTGTGTGAACGGCGACGTCCCGGCTGTTTGCGGCAGGGTGCTGAAGAGCATTGGAGTCGACGGGAGCATAGTGGGTGCTGGGGTCGAAGTGTTGTGCCCTGTCGCGGCAGCCGGTGATGAAGAAGACGGCAGGCTGCGGCGAAGCACTGAAGAGCACGGGCGGAGGCGGGAGCGCGGTGGACGCTGGGGCCTGACGTGTGTGCTTCGCCGCAGCCACGGTGTGTGCATCTGGTGGAGGCCGTCGTCGAGTTAGGTTTTTTTATTGGTTCCTGGTTTGCTTGGTTCGCGTTTTTTAATTGTCTGTTCTTTTGTTGATTTATGTTTCTTTAAAACAGGTGGAGGTGTGGTGTGATCGTGTGCAGTGAGAGAGAGTGTGTGTGTGAAAGATTGTGTGTGCGTGAACGTGTTAGTGTGCCTATATGTGATCGTGTATGGTTGAATTGTATATTGCGTGCGAGAGTGTGTGGGCGAGTGTGTATAGCTGTGTCGGTAAGTGTGTGCAGTTGTTTCGGTGTGTGTGTGTGTATGCGTTTGTCGAGTATGCATGTCCCGCGGCGGCGAGCGATTGACCGGATCGCCGCTGATTGGTTGTTGCGGCGGGTGAGGACTGTGCGTGTGTGTGTGTGTGTGTGTGCTCCCGTGTGTCACGGTGTGAGCTTAGAGTCGTGTTTGTGGTGCGATCGGAGTGTGACGTCCTGTAGGCGCGCGTGGGGCGGTGATGCCCACGCGCGCCTGTCTGTAATATATTTTAGTTTCTGGTTTCTTTTACAGTAAGTAAATTCATATCTTGTTCTCGACAATTTTATTTTAAAAGTAAAGATAAAAGTGCAGTATCGCAGTTGGAGGATGGTTTTATTTGTGAAAAAATGCTGGTGATGTTAAATTATTTATGATTAACTTTAGCGAAAACCACCGCACATATACATACACTTTCCCAGTGCGAACGGTTCTCATTTTGCTGCTCAACGAACTAGCCTAAATATCTCAAATAAACCAGGCAAATAACAATACATTATACCCGCAGTTGCATCCACTTGACTCGTATTTTCAAGATGTTATGCGTCTTGCCGCATTTTTCTGACTATATGACACTTATATAAACAAAATTACTTAAAATATGCTCAAATATTTTTAATCACTCTAAATGAACAATATTTTTGGTTATAACCAATTTTTTTAATAATTCATTGAATGTTTTGAATAAATCTACTATTCTATTTATTTGTTCTAGTTTTTGTGAGCTTTTTAATGTGTGTGCTATATATAGAAATCAACTGACACATGCGTTTTATAACCCAGTGTGTCTTATGTCATAGTGCGTAAAATTCGGTACTATTTCTACATATGTTTATATACAACTGTCTATATAATGGTCTGTGTATATTTTTTATCTTACAATAATAAATTAATGTTTTTAATAGGCGCATTGTTGTTTGTAAATTGTTTTCATTCATACAATTGTTTATGCCTGTTTTTATGTTAGAAATCAAGTTAGTTATATTTTTGAATATAGTTAATTATAAATATTATATTATATAACTATTTGTAATAATATATTTTATAACTGATTTTTGAATATTTTTAGTTTATCTTAAAGGGTTATATTGTTAAGTTTTATTTTCACAGTAATTGAGTTCATATGAAAATATAATTTTTTCAAGTTGTTGTGTGCTTATTCGTATGTGTGTGTGTGTGTGTGTACATGTGTACACAATTGGCTTGTATTCGTTGGTGTATAAGGAATCAAGGATGTGGGCATGTACAATTTCCGTCCGTCTGTGCGCCCCGTGCCGCTCGAGGTTCACATTCAGGGCTTCCCCGGCAAGCATTATTGTCCTCGTATGGCCACCATGAACAAACCGGCTTTCAAAGGTGACAGCATCCGTTAATTGAGATATGTATGTATATACGTGTGTGTTATCACCGAGTTGTCTGACTGACTTTGACTTTGACTTACTGACTGAGTTGACTTCTCTATAAACATCCGTATTATGATTTGGTCGACGATTGCATTTGGTAATATTTTCCAATCATCTATAGCTGTGTTCGGGAAAACTGTATTTTTGCACATTCATCTTGAGTCTGTGTTTATTCTCTGTGTGTGTGTGTGTGTGTGTGTGTGTATTTGTGTGTGTGTGTGTAGCGATTCGCACTCACTCGCCCGACAAGCCTTGCTTGATATTTGTGGCGTCGCGCCGACAGACGCGCATCACAGCGCTCGATTTGATTGCCTGTCTAGCGGCCGAGGTCGATGCCAAACAGTGGCTGCACATGGACGAACACGAGCTCGACGAGCTAGCAAGAGGTGCTGCAACAAGAGTAGCTCGTGATTGCCTCATAAAATTATTCAAATAACGTTGATGTTCAGTTAACTCATTATCTCCTATCATCATATTGAATACAGCAACATTGACACTCTCAAGCTTGTATATAAATTAATTTCAATCTTTTTTCTCAGTATTACGCTGATATCTAAGAAGTGTTCCTAATAAATAAAGTTTAATCATTAAATACGTTTTATTATAGACAAAAATACAAAATATGGTGATTTTTAGTGATCTCCTATGAGATCACTGGGAGATATTGGGATAAGCCAAATATATATGAGTTGGTGCTTTGCAGCGCGTTCGTGCATTTAAACAACACGTGGATTTTCATTGAAACAATTTAGCAGAAGGATAATTAACCCAGCTTAGGCGAATGTGAATTTATTTCATGACGTGCACATGAAAATGTGGTTGTATAATTTTCTCGTTACAGCTTTTTCCAAACGTTGTTTTTGTAAGTATTATTGGCTGTATGTAGGAGTTAATACGAGTATGTATTAGTAAATAGGGCATATAGACACGTGTTTGAGGTTGTGTGTTGTAAATTAAATTTTCTTATTGGAATTTTTAATATCAAATTTCTTATCATATTCATTTCAAATTTAATTCATATTGGAATTTGATATTGCTTGATTAAATGTATCATTTTTGTATTCATGTTTTTCTACACTTTCTTACCTGTTCTGTTATTAATTTTTCGCTTTCTGTTTATTATTTTTATTTTCTATAATGCTCTCTTTTTCACAATGTTTACTTCTATTTTCTCCTTAAACTCTAATTGCTTAAGCTTTACCTACAATCACCTTACCTATAACCCACACCTTTAACCTTTCACCTTTAACTGATCCATATGTCGCGTTGGTGTTTTTATGTTATCACTTTACCGAACGCTTTTATTTGGCTCAATTGTGAATCACTAATATTGTCACTGTTTTGCTGGCCGGCTGGCTGGTCAGACGTTCGTGATCCGAATCTGCGTTTGACACTGGCGTTCGGTATTGGAATTCACCACGCCGGTCTGGTCGAATACGACCGCAAGTTGGTCGAGAGTTTGTTTGTCGACCAGAAAATTCAGGTGCCGTGGAATCCTCCACAACTGTTGCTCATCGATCCTCCACCATTCTTAGTTTAGCTGAGTGGTTCATTGGTTGTGCAGCGGTACTTTCCTGGTGTAGAATAGTATGTAAAACGAACAGGAGCAAGTAAATTACGCTAACATTATAGACACTATCACATTACACTACAATATATTACGATTCCCACTAGCACACACGATCATTTCTCTCAGCTAACCAACCAACATTCAAACCTCCTCCGATTGCCGCTAATTCCAATCACACCTGATTATAATATCTGCTCATTCTCACACATGATTCCACGGTGAATCAGTCTAATTCACTCATGGATTTTATCATTTTAGGCTAGTCACTACTGGAGTGAAATTTAACAACGTAGGGATGAGCTCGCTCGACCGATCTTCTCTCAGAGAACCGGTTTATACCAGAACCAGAAGTAGAAACTCACAATAATCTGCCTATTTGAAGGAAGCATATATTGCCCTTATATGGATAATATTAGCCTATATTATATATTTCTATTTTGTGTAATGTTGTTTGAGAATACTCTATTGAGACATAACGACAATTTAGACGCATATCTTTATCATGTATTGAATATTTTTATATTTGTTTCTTGATGCGACTCAGGTTATTACCAAATCAATTTTTCGAATTTTATTACTTTTTTTTAACAAATGTCTATCTTCTCACTTAAATTTAATTTTTAATTGAATTCTGAATTTAATTTTGCGCGCGTGATATTAACTCTTGCTCGAATAATTCAATAAGTGATTTTTCATGTTCTCACATTTAATTGTGTCGCTGATGTGTGTG
>OU696574.1:2040000-2047500 GCA_916048095.2 Sacculina carcini | reverse complement strand
AGAGTGTAATGAGAATGAAACTCGACGAATAGGAGCGTAGCGTGCAAGCGGTCGCGGTGAACGTGAGCGGAGGATGGACCGCGGTGTTGTAGTGGCGACGGTCGGCTGAGGGTTCCGTGATGCCAAAGTACATTCGCTGGGTTGTCGTGGCTGTTGTTTGGAGCCGTGTTGTTGTCGAATTGCCTTGTTGATTCGCAGGAGCGGCTTAGGTCCTCGGTAAGGCGTACCGAAAGGTTGTGATGTGCGAGGCACAGATGGTTTATGCCGCAGCACTGTGGTGTCGCTCTGCTTTGCTACTGCGGACTTGAAGCAGCGATCAAGTGGTGAGTGACGCTTTCCGTGCAGGATAGAAACGTCGCTGCACGTATCTAGGCCGCGTGGCTGGTGACTTTTTCGGCGAGACTTTCGCGGTGCCACCTGTTTGACGAGGTCCTGGTTGCTCTGCAATGCTTGAACGTACGTCCTCTGGCGGGGTCTCGGCTTTTGCAGCGGCTGTAATGGCTGTGGACGGTCGTCAGCCCGCGAGTGCTGCGTGGAAGGCCAGCTGCACTGGTCATTGCACCGCTTGGCGTTCTTGCCGAAACAGCGGTGATACCAGCACACGGTTGAGTTGCCGCTGCTGTTTTTCAAGCGTGTTGCATCGGCCGATCGACGCTTGCGCGAGCGTGAGTGAGGCATGTTGTGAGATGGGCGCCGAGGCTCGGACAGCTGGAGCTCGCTGTGACCGGTTTGATGGTCAGCGGCTCGATACAGCTGGAGCTCTTTGATGAGGCTGCATAATAATGCCACCAATTCACTCAGATGATTGTCGTTGGCTGCAAAGCTGGTGTCAGATGTGTCAGGCGGTCGTGTCGGCATCTCGGCAGAGGCGACGGCGTGCGCTGGACATGAGCTCGCTGGCTGCTGAGCGGAAGCGGCGACAAATCGGTCGGCCTTAAGCGCTTCCGGTTGCGACGATTGTGTGGCAAGACAGGTCCTTAGGGCAGTGCATAAGTCGGCAAAGGTCGCCGTGGGACGCAAGATTACGTCTCTCACCTGGGTTGCCAGTGAAAAAGGCAGGTTGGCCACCAGGATTTTCAGGCGGATGCGGTCGTCCTCTACGCCGGACACATCTAGTGCGAATTCCACCTGCGTTAGCCAGAGCTCCGTTTCTACGGCGGAGAATGGCGGCAGGCGGACAGATGCCATCGGCGTGCTCATTGGAGCCATAGTTGCGGCTTTTGTGATGTAGGCTGCAGACATGGCGGCGACGGGTGCAGATGCGGCGATCACGTCGGGGTCACCAATGTAGCGCTTTAGGGGTGCGTATGATATCGCCTAGCCCGTCATTCATGAAGATCGCCATGTGTAATGTATATATTTACATGCACCACACAAACAAACTGCACAGAGCCGGGGATGTGCTGCGCCGCGTAACCACTCACGCCAATGACTAGGGACGACTGCCTTCAGCCGTGTGTCCACTGTACCTGTGTGTTGTTTGCACGGCCCTCGTGACAATAACAACTGCGAGAGAGCAGGCCCGTGAGCAGGACTGATAGGGTGTGTGCACACAGAGCGAATAACGGTACAGGGCACGGCGATACAGGCACTGCGAATGAAGTAGAGTGTGAGAGCAGAAGGGTGTGAGGTGCACGGACAAACATGGTGTGTAGGAGAGAGCGAGAGGAGAAATACACACGGTTACTCTCGAACGGAAACACGAATACAATGACAAATAAGAAATTGACAATAACACGTATATACAAGCCTAGCATAAAATGACGACAATGCAGCCAACGTGGCCCGCTACAGAATCATTGAAGCTGAAACACTACAGTTGATATTTTACTAGAGTAATAAGTCATTTAATTAATTTTATTATGAATAAAGTTATTCATTGCTAAAAAACACTTTTCTCCAGAGTTTTCTGCCTCATATTTGAAGACGTATTGTGGCGTACACACTTGTTCACACACAGTGCTAGAGTGTTGGCTCGCTTCATTGTGTTCCCGCTACTTATTCGTGCTCCCCGCGTATTCGTGTCCAGCCGCTGCGGGTATCGTATCGTATTGTATTGTTTCGTAATTGTAATTATGTATTAATGTTATGTAAATGTGTGAATGTAATATATAGCTGATTTACTAATTGTTTTCTATGCATGTTTAACCGTACTTAACAAGTGTAGTTAACAGTATCTTAGACACGGCAAAATACTTAGACACGGCTAATAATAATCTATTAATTATCTATCTATAATAATAAAGCTCAACGTACATGTGTGAGTGAGTGAGTGAGTGTGTGTGCAGAACGGCACATTGGTGTATATTGGTGTGTGTGTCTGTGTGTCGATATGCCATGACTCACGTGCATTGCAGCGAGCGTTTGCAAATGCCCAGTGGCGTGCAGAGTGCTTAGTAAAACAGAGTGTTTAATTAAGTACATCGTCGTGCATGTGCGTGTTCCAGAAGCGTTTTTCAAGTGTATATGTGTAGCTTACCAATATTGTAATTGTAATTATCATATATTTTTCTATTGGTGTTTGTTTTTTACCTTTATTCTACACACTTTTGTCATTCAGTTGAGCGATTGCTAGAAACTTCCCTGCCAGATTGCCACCACAACTTTTCTGCGAACTGTTCTTGCATAATTTTGCAATTCTTCCCAGGAATTGCACACACGATACCGTTTTGCATTTTGTATTGGTATGTGTGTCCGTGTGCCGAAATTCTATGAACGAACACGTGTGCAGCCAGTGTTTGTATGCGTGTGCGTCTGTATGTGCGATGCGAACTTATATAATGTCGTGCACACGGATTGTGCAACATTTTGATGATCAGACGGCGATTCTGTCGCAGGCTGGTTAAACATACCAGAACCATAATACCAATATTCGCATGCCTTTGGCACTAATAGTTGAAGCGCGTATCCGACTCAATGTGAGTATGAACACTTGAATTTTATATGCCTACACTACTTATTGAATTATATGTGGTTACACTTGTTATTTTATAATTTTGTATCAACCGAATTTTGTATCAAGTAATTTTGAATTAACCGCATCACTTACAATACTACAAACGAAGCTACGAGACGCACGTAGTGCGGATCTACTAGCGACCATAACCGCACGAAGTGCGGAACTTGTCGCTAGTTTATATTAATACTTATATTAATACTATTTTATATTATATTAATATTAATACTATTTATATAATTTATATTTATATTTATATTAATTATCTATATTAAATATCTATTTATTCTAATAATTAATCTTAGCCACGGCTAATAATAAGTTAATCATCAAACACACACACACACACACACACACACACACACACACACACACACCAAATATGTTGACCAAATATGGACAACAAATACACACTCAAACTCAGCCAACTACATAATTCAAAATGATATTTCAGACCATTGTCCCATTTTGTCATTTTTTAAAAATAGTAATAATGACAAGGGCAGGATGAATTATTCATATAGAAGAAGTTTTTGCAAACAAACAATAGAAAAATTTAGACAAGACATATCCACCACTGATTGGTCAGCAGTAATGGAGTGTTCAGATGTTAATATAGCGTACGATTTATTCATCATGATATTTCACAAAAAATTCGAGGAAAACTTCCCTCTTTATATCCAAAAAATGAAACCGAAACAAAATTTAAATCCTTATTTAACAAAAAGTCTAAAGGATTGTATACGTAAAAAACATAAACTTGAGAAACTATCAAAAAAGTGGCCAATCACGTTCAAAGAAGAATACAAAAAATACAGAAACACCTTAACTCGAACACTGAGAGCAGCAAAAAATAAATTTTACAAAGATCAATTGAAAGAATTTCAAGGAAATCCGAAACAACATTGGCGTATAATAAACACTATCCTAGGGAGAAACATAGTAGAGAAAAACGATCTTTCTGCGATAGGTGATACTGATCTGGAGATTGCTAATAAGTTGAATGAATATTTTCTCACGGCTGGACTCTCTAACAATGATGTATCACGCAACAATAGCTATATGAAATACCTGAACGAACCAGCAAACACTTCGTTGTACTTATATCCAACTGATCCAATGGAAACAAGTGAATGTTTAAAAATCCTCAACAAAAATTCTGCAGGTTGTGATGACATTCCGCCGAGAATACTACGCGAAGTACGAGCGTTCATAAGTACTCCGTTATCTCACATTATAAATCTATCTTTCTCGACCGGTGTTTTTCCAGAAAAATTAAAAATAGCCAAAGTAGTGCCCGTGTTTAAAACAGGAGATAAAAACAACATTAATAACTACCGACCAATCTCTCTATTACCGGCAGTAAGCAAAATAATTGAAAAGTTAATCTCAAGAAGACTAAACAAATACCTAGAAAAAAATAACTTATTACATGAAAATCAATTCGGATTCAGGCCCAAACTTTCCACAGAAACTGCTATTCTAAAATTTACTTCAGAAATTTACAAAAAATTAGACGAAGGAGCTTTTGTAATAGGAATGTTCTTAGACCTCTCTAAAGCGTTTGATTCATTAGACCATGAGATATTAATGATAAAACTTGAAAACATTGGAATTAGGGGGCTTTGTTTAAAGCTATTTAAGAGCTACCTGGAAAACAGATTACAAACAGTATTTTATAATAACCGATACTCTACAAAAAAATATTTAAACAAAGGTGTACCCCAGGGGTCGATTCTGGGGCCCATTCTTTTTCTTATATATGTGAATGACCTTTCTAACTCTAGCAAAAAACTAAGCTTCACCCTTTATGCAGATGATACAAATGCAATTTTGGCTAATAATAATATTGAGGATTTACATAGAGAAATTCAAGAAGAATTAAAGCAGGTACATGAATGGATATTACATAATCACTTGAAACTAAATACCAAAAAATCTAACTTTATATTGTTCCAAAACAGGTCAAGACAGCACACGTTTCCGAATGTTTATCTAAACGATCAAAAAATGGATAGAGTTGGAAAAACAAAATTCCTCGGCGTTATTATCGACGAAAATATAAATTGGAAAGACCATATTGAGCATGTATTTGGCAAAATTTCTAAAATTTGTGGTGTTTTATATAAAGTAAGATACCAGTTAACGACAGAAGCCTTAATTAGTATCTACTATACTCTTATATATCCTCATCTAATATATTGTAGCGCTAATTGGTCTTGCACATGGCCTTCCTTCCTTCTTAGAATCAAACTTATCCAAAACCGAGTTTTACGATGCATTGCTCACAAAAATAAATTCGGATCTATCAGCGATATTTACCAAAATTTAAAAATTCAACAATTCCACACAATTCGAAACAAATTCTTGATCATACTCATCAGTAAAAATCTCAAATGCAAAAACCGTAAACACAACATATTCACTCGGGAAAGCACTGTAATTAGTACACGAAGTAGTTATAATTTAACTCCACCAAGATTTCGAACAATGTTATTCAAGTACAGTATTCTGTATTACGGGCCTCAGTTGTGGAATGGTTTACCGATGTCTGTGAAGGAATTGTTATATATTGAGAGCGACGTGGAGAAAATAAAACAAGCTATAAATGCTTATTATAAAAATTTACCGACTTAACTCAGGTCAAAAGTTGCATGATGTAGTTTTGTTTTGCTATCAATTGTTACGTATTCGTGAATTTATGAATAAATATGAATCTTGGAAAGAGAATAGATATGTATGAATGTGTTTATGCATGAGGTATTGGTATGTTGTGTGTATATCTGTATCTTTATGTGTTTGCTTCCAAAATATTTGTCTGTTTGCGCATTGTGTGTATGTGTGGGTATGTGTATCAAATGCGCGTATGTAATTGAATACGTGTTAGGTGTTGTATGGTCATATGTACGGAGACGAGTATGGGAGTTGTATACGCGTGCACTTTGTTTGCATATAGCCGTATGTTTGCGTATTGTTTCATGTGTATATGTGTATGAGAATATGTGTACGAATATGTATGGTAGACTGTGGTAGGTATGGTTATATGTTTGTTGTGTATCATTGTATATGAATAGTGTTTATATGTGATCGCGCGCGCATGAGTGTGCATGTATGTACTTGTGTATAAATAACCTGGTTTGATAGCATTATTTCCACCTGTACAAGTGAAATGTAAGCCTGTCTATGAGCATTAGCTCGACGGGTCTTTTGCCAATTGTGATATTTATTGTTTGAACATTGTATATTTGTGTGTGGCAATACATGGTTAAATACAATACACACACACATTGACTGTCACCACAGGACAACAGCGGAGTGCACGCCACCACGCGCGGATGCATCGCCTCCTATTACTACGTGGGCCACACGACGGTCGAGTTGTTTGCCTCGCGTCTGTCTCAGTGTCGCAGTATTGCCGACGCCATGACCACGCTCAGCGACGCCGGAGAGTTCAGTCAACTGCCTGTGCGACACAACGAGGAGCTGACCAACGCGTACGACACACTGACACACTGACACACTGACACACTGACACACTGACACACTGACACTGACACACTGACACATTGACACATTGACACTGATACACTGACACACTGACACTGACACGCTGACACTGATACACTGATACATTGACACACTGACACACTGACACACTGACACTGACACATTGACACTGATACACTGATACACTGATACACTGATACACTGACACATTGACACTGATACACTGATACACTGACACATTGACACATTGACACTGATACATTGACACTTACACTGATACACTGATACAATGACACACTGACACACTGACACACTGACACTGACACGCTGACACTGATACATTGACACACTGACACACTGACACACTGACACTGACACATTGACACTGATACACTGATACACTGATACACTGATACACTGACACATTGACACTGATACACTGATACACTGACACATTGACACATTGACACTGATACATTGACACTTACACTGATACACTGATACAATGACACACTGACACACTGACACTGACACGCTGACACTGATACACTGATACACTGATACACTGACACATTGACACACTGACACACTGACACTGACACATTGACACTGATACACTGATACACTGATACACTGACACATTGACACTGATACACTGATACACTGACACATTGACACATTGACACTGATACATTGACACTTACACTGATACAATGACACACTGACACACTGACACTGACACATTGACACTGATACACTGATACACTGACACATTGACACATTGACACTGATACATTGACACTTACACTGATACACTGATACACTGACACTGACACACTGACACTGACACTGATACACTGACACTGACACATTGACACTTACACTGATACACTGATACACTGACACTGACACTGACACATTGACACTGATACACTGACACTGACAGACTGACACACTGATACTGACAGACTGACACTGACACACTGACATTGACACTGACACACTGACATTGACACTGACACATTGACACACTGACA